>CM059582.1:162850000-163095000 GCA_030407085.1 Trichopria drosophilae | reverse complement strand
TTGAGATATATTTTGAATTCAAATGATTTTTATGATGAAAATGACAGATAAATGTAACAATTTCATGCATTCGAAATCAAAATTAAAATAATGTAATTTTTTAAAAGTAGGTCGCTTTTCCTAAAAGCATTTAAAAATATTAGTAGCCTTAATTAATAAATAACAGATCCTATAGGTCTTACTGACATACTGCGTTTTACTCGTATGATTTTGGGTTAGGTGGACAATACGAAGGTTTCTTTAAAATCTTTATGTTTAGGTATAATATTAACGCGCCTTAGACGGCATTATAAAGTGTTGGCCCCCCACATTAATTACCTCGCTTAAATAAAGCAGTTAGGCAAATAATTTCAAACATTACTATTAACTTACCTTTACAACAGAAAATGTGACGCCTTATTTACCTTCTAAAATTATGTATGAAAACTGTTATACAGTTTTAAAATGTTTAAAGATAGTTATTTTGGTTACAAGGGCATAAAATAAAACTTTTACGCCCGCAGATGATCAGCCCGTCCAAGAGCCGACGGAATCGGGTGATCACTTTTAGGGTGCAAAAGCTTATGCCCGTGTTACGAACATTTTTTGTCATGACAAATTAACATTCGCATTTATTCCAACAAATTACAACTCGAAAACTAGTGTTGGCGTGGTGCTTGCTCGCTCAGAAACTTCGATCCTGTGATGAGTTTGTTATTCCTTAATACTCATTCGTGTACACCTTGTCATTGTCCTGTAAATACTATAACTCTAACGTTAAAAAAAAATACTCGTTTGTTTACTAACAGCTTTTAGTTATAGTATAAAACGAGTTCGTATTTTAGTTTTTTCAGTGAAAATTTTTCCTTGCGAGAACATTCCCAATGTAACCTATAAAGAATGGGAGTGGAGGAGGAGGTTCCTTAAATATGTAAAAAGTGAAAATGAGTATTTTCAAAACTTCGACCCTCACCATATGTCAGCAGAAATAAATAAATAATATTTTATTTTATTAACACTCCGAGCGCGAAGCTCGATTTCACGCCCTAGGGCCAAACCTTCGGACTCGAATAATCGAGCCCACGCCCGTCGCATTAAAAAATATCGTTTCAGTTTCAGTGTCCATGTAGTTATAAAATTCTCATTTTACGTAGTTAAAACTTATCATTTTTTTACTTTTTTTACACTGTAGAAAGAATGACTTAAATTAAGACAAGATACGCAACTGAAATATGGAATTAAGTATAAGATAATAGACTAACAAAGTTTCTTTTTTTCTTTTTTTTTTAATAACAATGTGTAATTGGCACATGTGCTGCTGTAAAGTAGGTTATACACATGCACTTGTATCGAAATGTACTATTCTCTCATGATAAAAAGATAGTATTGGCCTCTCAAGGGTACGTACTTTCAACTCTTTCACACAAACATAACATCAGATTATGAAAAGTAGATAAATTAACAATGTTAAAGCAATTTTAAATATCACCATTCACTAGTACAAGCTCTAACCATTCCTTATCATGTGATCTCCACCTAAAGAAATTTAGTGATATAACCATATACAGATAAGCGTCACAGGTATAAAAATAATTTTTTAATTTACCATGTTTAAAAATGGTTAGGTGGGGATGTTTACATTACATATTTCTAAAAGTAAAATTCTGATAACTGCAATTTTCCATGTCAGTTTTATTACTTATATTCTTTTACCATTCTTCAATTATTTTTTAAATCTTTTATCTCTGCTCATAAGTATATTTATGCAACTAGGGTGTAAAATGCGATTTTACGCACCGAGTGTGACCGACGCAGTCGAGTGCCCGCCGAAGGCGGGCACGAGACTTGCGGCCGATCGCACGAGTGCGAAAAACGTACACCCGTGTTGCATACATTGTTTTTTTATGCAGGCTGTGGAAAATTCGGACATCAATCGACCCTCTACCACCACAAAAAATAAAAATTTTCGATTATTTTTACATTTTCCATTGTTAGGTTGTACAACTCTTCTCTTCGACAGGCTCCATGGACGCCGAGTATTAATGCAACCTATAAATGTATACAATATTTGTCAGTTGCATGTATTCGCGTTTGCCGTTCGTTTGGGGGCGGAAAGGGGGGGTTCGGCGGGGCGAAGCCCCCCCGATAAGACGAGATGCCAAATTATAATGATATACATAATAAAAATTTATTGAAAAATTCAATCTTGATCTGTAATTGTAAGTGTAACTGCAAAAAGTACACTGAGATTTGTGTACTATTGTTTACAACAAAGGCCCAGTTACTGAGAAATTCGAGAATCTACGAAAATGAAAACAATAACACCACTATACGGAGTTCGTTTCAAAACAATAATAACATTGTATAGAAATCTATTTCATAGTATAATTATAAATATTAGAAAATTAGATTTGATAAATAAATAATAAATCTCAAAAAAATGCCTGATTTAAAAAAATCTGAAACATTTGTATTTCTCATTTGCGACAATTGTATCGAAAAGTGGTATTTTACGCAGTGTGTAAAATTCGTTTTGACGCACAGTGTATCATAATGAAGCATTTTACGCACTGCTCAAAATGCGTAAAATCGAATTTTACGCACACTGTGTTAAAAAAGTACTTTCGATATATGCATTCTATTAAGGTATTACTGGCTATTTTCCTACATTAAGAAAAATATTAATCTAATAATGTTATTCATAAAAAAAATACAAACCTTTGCCTGGTGCATCTTTCTTTTTTTTCAGAAAAACAGAAACGTATCACGAAACGGTGTGCAGTATGGTAGTACACAATCGTAACTTCCGGATGTCTTATTTTGCCAGTGATAATCCCGCACAGTCCTCGCAAACGCCGAAATTTTTGCGGTTTCGTAATTGCGGTCCGGCTACTCCGGCGGTCTTAAGGGCTTAGTGTAGCACCTGTAGTAATTACCCTGCGATTATGGAGATTTTTAAAAGTGTTTGGGCAAAACAAATACAACACTACGTGTTTATAATGAGAGAACGAAACTCGCGATTTCGAAATACTGCAGACTAGACTTTGCCATTTGTGCTATTGGCGAAACATGTTTGACATTTGGCGATAAAAATCGAATTTCTAACACGTTGCGTCTCGCATGGACCACCTTCGAAGATTCGTAAAATTACTGTAATTTGTGATATTCGGCGGCGAGAAAAGGTTCCTAATCGATCACTAGAACATAGGGAAATTGGAATGATTCCATTTAGAGGATAGAGATTTTATTAGTGAGACCACCTTTGCGGATTCGCAAATTTTGAACTAAACTATTCCTAAGATGGTGGATTTTGAAATAAAAAGAATAATATTTGAAATTGTCAAAATGTGTTCTACTGCACAGTTACATCGATTTTGACTATTAATGTAGAGAATTATTAATTTTCAAATGGTATATATCGTGTAATGTAAATAATTACTGTCAAATAGAATATTTCTAAGCGTACTCCAAAAATTATTTTGATGGCTAAACCAATCAGAATCAAAATACATTTAAAACTTTATTGTTTTAATTCTGTTAGATATTGAATGAGAAACTTATTTGCTTTCAATATTTGGTATGAGTTTGTATACACACGGAGAAACATTAAACAACACATATTTATAATAACGGGACGCCACACACACGGATATGAAAAATAAAGGATATGCTCCATTTAATTTCTTCAATAATAATGGTAGAAGCATGGTGCCGTTCGAGTTTGTGATGTAAATAAGCGTTTAAGCTGAAGTACTCCGTATTCAAAGGCTCAAATAATGAAGTGCTTACCGTAACGTGAAAAGAACGAATCGTGCTTATTAAATGCAAATTTTGACGCTTTTCAAAAAGACAAAAATGAATTGTGGAGCGGTACTCACGTGCTGATCGTCCTCAATTGAAACAAATTTGAAGAAATACACCCTGAAGAATGATTGTTGAAATTATACAGATATTTTAGCCTCTTATTATTAACCAAAGCCGCCGTGTAACTTACGTTTGTAAACTGTCATTATCAATGATAGTTATATTAAGATTTTTGACAGTTTTTACGTACTTTTATAAGAAATAAAGCGACATATAACAATGCATATTGATTTGAATATTTACTAATATCATTATTGAATATTGTTAGAAGCAGTATCAAGATATCACAATAAAAAACTAATTATTGAATGAAGATATCCTAAGTCGGGGAAAAATACAAATATATAAAATTTGAATTCAAATTATTATATTGATTTGGTTGCTGTAACCAAAGTTCTGGATGCTGGAACAAAAGGATTTATGGTAACTACTGACCCAACAAAACTGCTACTGGTTCATGCAAGTTTGATCGGAAAAAGTTGGGTTGTTGCAACTGAATGGATTTGACGAATGAATTAGTTACCTTGGTTTTGTGTTCAATCCGGGATTGAATTAACATTCAAAACACAAAGAAAAGTCTTAGTATTTTTAAAGCTTGTTGGTTAAAGTTACATTTATTTATCGATATTGTTATCTTCGAGAGCGAGTTTGCAATAGCAACCTGATTCAGTCGGAATCTCTGTTACCTGGAACCACTGTTTAAAATGTGGAAATAAATTTTAATCGATGTTTGAAGTATATTGTAAATAGGCAATTGAAGTTGAAATTAAAGTTGTCCGTTTTAAGAACGTATATGAAGGTAAGACATCGTAATGGTACAGAACTATTCTCTTCGCTATATGGGGTCATTTTCATTTCATGATCTCCACTTTACTGAATTGCGCTGCACAATACTCGTTTTTTCTGCAGAAAGCATATTACACTTTACAGAAAACGATAGACAAAGAAAACCAGGTTAGGTTAATTTAAAAATTATATATTTTTTTTCAAAAAAGAAAAAATTATAGTCGACAAATTCACACTTATCAAGGATCTTTTCTCTTTTCATTCTTACAAAATCACATCAATAAACAAAGATTAATGCCGACTTTAAACGTTGAAATTATTTACGCTATTTCACGAAACGAGACAAGTAGTCGGATGATCTTTTCTTCATTCCAAATTTTCTTTGCCGTGGTGTAAACCTCAAACTTCTTATTTGTTTAACTGTCCTACATCGGTATTAACTATAATGAACGCTTTCTATGCCTAACAATACTACCCGATTACAATCCAATTGACGCATGTACTAGAGAATTGCCTGGTCGCCTGCAATGTAAACCCCTAGGCTTCTTATATAATATATTTAATTAATGTGATTTATAAGTCTACTGATTAATCCGACCAGGGCCTTACAAACCTAACTCGTACATCTGCAGTCGACTTTATAGAACGTACATACCTACATTCTTATACAATGATGTGGGGATCCCACGGAAACCCCATACCACGGCACATAAACTGAATACGTAAATATTTAAAGGCACTGCTGACATTTTGTGCCTTATTTAAAATGCTAGATGGATCTCTACTTATAAAGCGGGCTGTAACCAGAATCCGATGTAACGCAGAAATATTTTTACTACGGAAATTTTAACCCGTAACAAGAATATTTACTTTGGGTAAATTAAAGAAGGCTAACTAAAGATTAACGAATCACTCTAATCATTTCTTATATTCGGTGGTATAAAGGGCAGTTCCATAATATATGATCGATAGAAATTCTCTGACATTCACGTAGGTCTGAATAAGTAAGGCTTTTATGGAACAAATTTTACGAAACTGTCTAGAGACACCATAGCTTTTCTCGCTACACGGAGAGAAAACTCTATTATTTTAATTTTTAGCAACCACAGCGAAGGAATGACAGCTAAGAACTGACAGCAAAGGAGTTTAGCTTTATGGGCTAACAATTTTTCTCCGAGCTAAGTTAGCAGTGACGGTTAACTTTTTCGCTATAACATACTGCCCATTTTAGTTGCCAATTTTAACATTTATTAGGGACGACATTTTTTCCCTGATGCGGTTAGCTTTGAGGTTAGAAAATCAACTTAATATATATACTGTATACACATAGCACGCCTGAAGGAGAGTTGATTGTCGATCATTAAATCAGCTGATCTGAGTGCTTCGTTGTATATAGTCAGTTGCAGTAGCAATGTTGGCTTTGAAATATGTTTAACAATTTTTTTTGTATTTTCGATATTGATTAACGTGAAAAAATTCGAATAATACGGAACTGAAAAACTAGGGGTTTCATCCATTTGTTTACTTTCGCTACCATCTATTTTAGATTTTACGCATAATATGGATTTCGCAAAACTTTTACTTTGTAATTTTATGATATCTTCGTCGCCATAACCCTACTTTTGCAAAAGTACGCGTTTGTCAGTCATGATTCCTTCCTGATAGTCTCATAGATAAATATACTCATTTATACCTTTTTCAATTCTTTTTTAATTCCACTTTTTTCTTCAATCTCTTCTTCACTTGAAATTTTCCGCTGGTCCACTTTTTCTTCGTTTATCTTTCCTACAGTTCCTACATGTACTTTTGTACTATGCGCATGAGCATCGTACATCCAGGACGAACTGCACATATATTCACAACCAGTGCGAAGTTTATTAGCTATCACAGCTAAAACTTGAACATGAGTGCTAACTAGTTTGCAATAATAGCAAGCTGTTTTAGAAAATAGCAAACAAGTAATTAGTTGCAACTGTTAACTCCAGATGAACAGTCTTGCAAATGTTCTTTAGATGTTACAGCTAATCATTTTTAGCGGTCTTTGCAAATTATTCGTTGTGGTAACGAACAAGTCGACAGCAAACTCGATTTAGCAATGGTAGAGAAGTCAATTTTTTCCACGTAGGGTTTTCAGGTGTCTAGAAGTGGTCAGAGTATGAAATGCCTTTTCTTTTAGCTGTGTTATTAATATTCATATAATTTGTGGTATTACGCGTGATATTAAATTAGCAGAACAGATCAGAAAAAAGGATGAAGATGTTTAATAAGCAGCCTTTCCTTGCAATATGATTAGCATTCTTATCAATGCTTATATGATATATAATATATGTTTTCGTTTCCTTCTTCAATCCGTTTAATACTTATATTGTGTCAAATGAAACTGTCAGAGATCGCAACCATACTTTTTGGCACTAATAAGCCAACTTTTAGTTTAGTTTAGTATTTATCAATCGCTTAGTTGCGGGAGTCAAATAAGATATATTCAAACTGATTTGTTTAGAAAATGAAATTCGTGTAATTTAAATATTCAGTCCTAAAATATGAATTTTTGTTTATATTATATTGTCAAACTATGTCTGGTCCCCTGAAGTTTATTTTCACATAAAAGCATCTTTCGAAATCCAAAGCATATTCGCGATGAGATTACACACTATTGCGAAGGTATGTCAAATTGTATCAGATGTCGATCAGAATAGGATGTCTTTCGTATCGAAATCCAATCAAATCCAACTTGGACTATTTCTGAAGACGGCATCTAATCAGATGTGGTTCGGATCAAACTGGACCAGAATGTGGAACTAATCGAGTATACAAATTTATAATTTGACTCATTAGATGTGAAAACTTCCTCTCCAAATATATATTCTGCCGATTGAAATGTTTAAATATTTAATTGTTTATTATGATAGGAG
This sequence comes from Trichopria drosophilae, assembly GCA_030407085.1. Lineage (NCBI taxonomy): Eukaryota > Metazoa > Arthropoda > Insecta > Hymenoptera > Diapriidae > Trichopria > Trichopria drosophilae. The sequence continues at coordinate 163,087,459 of CM059582.1, read as the reverse complement.
ACAAATTTTTTTTTAATATTGGTAATTGACATTTGAAACTTTCAAGTCGGGGATATGCAAATTTAGGAAAGTGTCCACAAAAGGAGGTTATGTTGAAAATATTTATGTAGCTAAAAAATGAATTTAATACATAGAAAAATGTGATTTCTTTCTTGGTGTCATGTCATAAAGTATTTCATTCCGATTTTTTGCTAATGATTTTCAGATTGATAATTTTCATGACCATGTGTAGAAAAATTTTTGTTTATATCATATTAGATGAAATAACAAATTGTTTGCTATGTCTGGTCCCCTGAAGTTTATTTTCACATAAAAGCATCTCTCGAAATCCATACAGCATATTCGTGATGAGATCAGTGCTGTAACAATGGGATTGCTCAGTTAGACATGCAAATGTGATAAACTTCGCTCGATGAAGTGAAAATAGAATTTAAACTGTTTACCCGACATATACATGTGGAACGTTATGCAGGCGTATCTGCGTGGACGATCGGCGCGGCTCTTAAACGAGGGTTGACCTTTTGAATTCTTCCTATTGTAATAATGCGGTTTTATCAAGTCCTATGATTCGCAAGCGTTCCCCATGAAAATCATCCAATTACGGCTCTATCTGCGATCTCCAGAGTCGTGCGCGCGCACAAGTGGGGGTCAGTTCAATTATTTGAGCCGGCGCTGCGGCAGGGATGCTCTCATTCGAAAAGGGTGTGAACGGTTGACAACTTACACAACGTTATCTGGTAGTACCAGAATGTGCCGGTAATCCTTTGGTAATACCAAGTTAAGCGAGGGATCAGTCGCCACGTGACACACGATACACCACGAGCTTACGAAAACTCGCCTAACTACGCTCCCGAGTGTTAGTCGTCAATAGTAGCGATATGCCCTTGTACGTATATTGCACGTAAATGTGTTGGTGTAGTCTCATGCGAAAAAGCCTCATTACGCAACATCCAATGAAAACGGGCGTGATAACGGAAGGCGTAAATATCGACTAATATGACCCTGTCACTCATTAACGCTTCACAGCTTGAGGTGATTCGCGTGTGATTTAGGTTCGGCTTCGGCTAAAGTATGAAATGGATTTCTCGCTTTTAATAAATACAACACCCTTGAATTCAGGGTTCAAATTAAAGAAAAAAAACTGTTACATTTTTCTTAAACATCTTTCCACCAGAGGAAAAAAAAGATTTAAATTTGATAAAATTTGGCCGAAAGCGAATGAATCGAAAAATGATCACTTTTTAAAAACATTTTAAAATGAGAAATTTTGCGAAAGAAAATGGGAATTAAATCAAAATTGCACTCAAATGAAGTCTAATTCAAATATATATTTGATCTGGGTTTATTTACACATTATTGCGAAGGTATTTCAAATTCTATCAGATGTCGATCAGAATAGGATCTCTTTCTTATCGAAATTCAATCAAATCCAACTTAGGTCGTTTCTGAAGACGGCATGTAATCAGATGTGGTTAGGTTCAAAATGGACCAGAATGTGGAACTAAAAGAGTATAAATTTATAATTTGACTCATTCGATCTGAGAGAAGAGTTCCACATTTTGGACCATTTTAAACCGAAATCTCTCCAAAAATATTTATTCTGACGGTTGAAATGCTTAAATATTTCATTTTTTATTATAATAGGAGATAACATTTTTGATAAATTGAGTAATTAAATTCTCGACTGCTTATAAATGAACTAATTATCAAAAAATTATTCTTGCTATAAGTCGGTCACAATACTACAAAATTAAACAAAATGAAAGGAGCTAATATATCAATTCGATTTTCGATGGAAAATCCGCGTTATGAGAAAAAAATATTTGTAGGTGGCCGGTATTTGTTTAATTATCGCCCTAGAATCTAGATTTCAACGGAACACATTTTTACAAAAGACAATAGTTCATTTAATTTCGCTAGAGGGAAACAGAATCCATATACAGTCAAGGAAATTTTAAAGCATATATACAGTCCGTTGAAATCTAGATTCTGGGGTGATAATTATATAAATATCGGTCTCTTACAAATATTTTTTCTGATAACGCGGGTCTTCCATCAAAAACGGAATTAATATATTAGCTCCTTTCATTTTGTTTAATTTTGTAGTAGTGTGACCGATATATACCAAGTATAATTTTTTGTTAATTAGAACATTTTTGTTAATATTTGTAATTGGCTTTTGAAACTTTCAAGCCGGGATATGCAAATTCAGAAAAGTGCAATATCACAATCGACTGGTGCAAAACTCTGCTATCACTGATATCTGCTGATCATTGGTAGTTTCTGCCGAACCTCCATAAAAGGAAGTTATATTTCAAATATTTATGTAGCTAAAAAAATGCACTTAATAAATAATAGAAAAATAGGACTTCTTCCTTGGTATCATTTCATTAAGTATTTCATTCCGATTTTTTGCTAATGATTTTCAGATTTATGATTTTCTTGACCATACGTAGAAGTTTGCAATGATCCAGGAGTTCCGGTCAATAATCAGTAGATATCAGCGGTTATCGGATTTCGGTGTTGCCATTTTATTTTTCTGAAAAGGATCCGTTTTCCACGTGTCTTTATATGTCAATGTCTTCGCTTGGAATTTCAACCGATGTCGCTGAAACGTTTTGCGGACTTTTGCACCAGTCGATTATGATTTTGCGCTTTCCTGAATTTGCATATCTCTGGCTTGACAGTTTCAAATGCAAACTAGTGTTGGCGTGGTGCCTCGCTCGCTTCGCTCGCTCACACCTAAGGTCTGGGTCGAAGTAATTATGAACATTAACAAAAATGTTGTCTTCTATAATAATACAAAATTAAATATTTAAAATTTCATCCAACAGAATATATTTGGAAGTGATACGGTTTTTCTATTCTTTCAGATCTATCGTGTCAACTTATGGAACGTTTTGTACTGGATTAGTTCCACATTTTGGTGAATTTTGAAGCTAACCACACCTAATTACATGCTGTCTTCAGAAATAGACAAAGTCGATGGCAAGAGGAACGTGATCCAATTTTGATTGACAACTGATACAATTTTAACTCATCTTATCAGTATCTTTGCAATAGTATGTACATAAAAACAGATAAAAAAGACCTATAAAATAACTCCTTTTTGTACAATTTTGATTTAATCACTTTAAAAAGGTGATCTTATTTTGATCGTTTTTCGATTCATTGACTTACGGCATAATTTGATCGAATTTAGATCAATTGATTTTATTCGGGGCATGTACAAAAATATTTCGACTATTCTTCGCATTGAATATACATTTTAAAGTTTATTCTACGTGGGCTATACCAACTAAAACAAATAGTAACTGGCATATCCTATCAATGTAATTACTATAACTATATATATTGAAAAAAAGTATATATAGTTACAGTAACACAAATGCCTGTTTAGATAATTGTCTGTTTCCATTATCATAAACATAGTACATTAAAATGCACACCTGATTCTGGATGAGATTCGAAATGCATAAAACATGATTCTTTTCAATAAAAGGGATGACTTCCAACGTTATTGTTTTATTGAAATTTATTAATATAACCTATTTCTATGGTAATTTAACTAAAATTATAAAAGTAATGTTTCGATCATCATACACATTCGGAATTTTGAAGCATTGTTTTTGTAAACATAGAAATATTGTCAAGGTTATACGTCTTTTGTGCTACGAAAAAATTTTGTAAACTGAAGGATATTGTTGGAAAATTCTATGAAAGAGGAAGCCATTTATAGAGAAACCATTTTTTATATTTGTAAAAACTATTCGACCATAGTTGCGACAACTATTACATAGATTATAAATCATGAGAGGCAAGGGGACTCACATAAATAAGCACCCTAAGGGAATGATTCTTTCTAAGTCGGCGTTGTTGTTTCTTAAAAATGTCTTGTTCATTAAAAATTGATCACTTTGACCTTAGAATGAGTATGATAGTTAAATATAAGGGCACATTGACCACCTTCGTCCAAGACGTGAGCCTCATGTCCACTAAAGCTCAAAGAAAATAGGGTTTCGACGCTTCCATGTGATCTTCTAATTCGAGAAGGTTATTAACCGGTTTATTCAATGCAATATTTTCAGTTACCCCCTCCTTGATCTCTGAATAACCTTGAAAATTGACGATCAGAGTCAATAATGCAAATCGATTGGTCTAATTGTCTTGTACAACTTTTGTTTCCAAACATTTTTGTACAGCGCCTACTTACGGGTATATCTGGAAATATAGACGGAAATGTCCTACCTTCTTTATATAGTTAACTCTCAAACAGCTTATGATGTAATGTTGATGAATTGACAATTAATTTTGTTATTCTCCTTTTGAAGAGAACAAAATATGTTATGACGCAAGCAAATTAGTGTTACTATAAAAAAGTATGTTTCTTTTTAAAAAATTGGAATTATCTCACATTTTATTCTAGGAATGCCAAGATTGACTCTATATACCCTTTCTTGGAAAATACGTACATGAATCTATAATTTGCAATTACATTATGAACAATATATTAAATAACAATATAGTTAGAATTCTTAAACCATTTATTGATTTTCAAAAATAGTTTATTGTACTACTTATTAATGTCGGTTTATTAAATTGTTGCTTATTAATATAAAGAATTTAAATAGTTGTAATGGATTCTTAGAGATTTTGATTTGTGATAATATTTTACTGATACAATTAAATTAAAAATCTATACCTGCATAGAATTTAATTCAAGTTTGCTTTCCCTTCAGGTAATCCTACGAAGTACAATTTTAATTTACGCAGTAAGAAGCGTGGTGAGCGATTGCAACGCTAAGGGCGGTAGGGACGAAGTTCCACTTTTTGCAATGATGCTGAAAAAGAATTTCCGACGGAATGTCGAAGCCATGTTCGAACAATTTTAATTCGACGATCTCGTCGATGCTATACGGCAGATGTAATCCAGGAAATCTAAGGACTGCGAATTATTGTTGCGCCAATTAGAATCATTTCTTACACAGTTGACAGGAAGGACAAACTGAAAGTTACAAAATACTTTTGTGTCGTCATTACAAAAAACTTTCAACAAGTAAATAACATCTGCAGGACTCGGATAATTTATGTTTTTTCAATAAAGGAAGGCAATTTTGTAATATTATCAAGTTTCATTATTTACATCATTAATTAATTGTAATTCTTTTTTCATCATTAACAAATTTATATTCAAAAATTTGTCTATATTATATATTTAAGGAACTATTGCATTGTACAGTAAAATATCAGAAAATTGTTGAAATTAAAGTAAAAATAAAAGAACTTGCACATTTTAAAGGCTAGAGTAGGCAATTGTATATTAACATTGTTTAAACGATCCAAAATGGATAGTTAATAATTTCCTCAGCTTTAAGTTACGTCGATTTTATTCTTGATGAAAAGTCAAGATCGCCAAATTGTAAGATTTTACAAAGTTGTGCAATTGTTATAGAATTTTTAACCTGCATTGTTTTCGCAATGCAAGTGATTTTACGGTATTTAGCAAGTGTTATCACAATTTTCTATTATTATTGTTTGATCTTTATTCTATTTAATTTATTCACCGTCCGACATATAACTGTAAAACCATTAAAAGGTCACGGGTAAAAATTATGTAAATTAATAATTAAGGTACAAAAATAGTATCTGTAATACTCTGATATTGGATTTTCATATTTATTTTATATGTAAAATCTCCCAAATCACAGCTCTTTTCTGAGATCGTCTTTCTAAGACTTCTTAAATATCACTGTAAGAGCTCATTATGATAAGTATTTCAGACATCTTACCATTTTTTAAAATTTCTTAAAAACATCTTAAAGATTTTTTTTTTTATCGATAACTCGAAATGAACTAAGAGTCTTTAAAATGTGCAAGAGTACGTTTTCATCTTTTGTGTACATTTTAAGCTATTTTAATATCGTCTCTATACTCTGACACACCACGGTATATTACAACAATTATATTGTACAAAAATTAGCAAAATGAAAGAATAGATTATAGTCCATCAATGAAAAGATTTATAGACCATGTTTGTACATTTAAATTATTAGCAAAATAGAAAATCTTTAAGCGCCTAATCTTTAAATACGTCAAAGATACGTTGTGTTCTGATATCGAACATATTTGTGAAATACAATGAAACATTTTCAAAATCATGCGTCTAATATATTATATTATATTTAAATAAAATATTTATTTGAATGAAAAATTGTATTTAATGCATATTATGCATAAATGGCCAAAAGAGCTATTTTATTAGTAAATTGATCGATACAAAAACCTATCCAATGGTCAGATGTAACTATTTCTTTAGTTTCCCCAAACAATCCTTTTTTCCGTATAATAATTAATTTTTACAAACTATATTGACGGGTAGAACATGCGCAGAAGGCTGCAAGATTTCTTCTCGTCTCAATACTGTTTTTCATGAAATAAGGATACGAAAAAGCATTTTTAGATAGATTTGGATATGTGCGTATCGATGTTGTAAAAGTCATCACTTTTGTTGAAACGGCTTTTCTATTCCGACAAGGGGAACAGTATTTTGTATCAGTATTTTCAACTTTTTTTTTTTAATTTCAAAGGATCAAAAATACTGACAGTACATAATGTCAATATTTTGTTTCAAATCTCGACAGGATTTCCTTTTACAACCTTCGCTTTGTTATCTAGTTTTTTATATAATCTGATGCTGGAAAAAATTACAAAAGTCAATATATTCGTTTACCCTTTTACAGCCTCTGAATGCACAATATTGAGATTACAGTTCAGATTTTTTATCAAAGATGAAAAATGCACTTCTATACATAAGCCGTTACATTCATTTGCAACAATATTTACATGCGTGTATAACTATAACTGCCTATATTTTAATAAATAAACCCTACCTACTTACAATAAGCCAAGCATTGTTATACACGAACATAATATTTTTTATATAGACATTATAAAATTTAATATAGAATATTTTTTTTGCATAAAAAGTATATTTTCCTTATGCTACTTCCTGTTAAACATTAAGTAATAATAGATATAATTTCGTTTTTATGCAAAAAAAAAAGAAAACTAAGATACATAATTGTCATTATTTCAATATTTCATGTAGAATAAATTTGTTCGGTGTACTTAAATTAATAATATTAAAATAAACTTAGATCAATGATAAAACTCTTTTTTGATATACTATATTTGATTTCAATTATATTATTTCTATGTTGAATTGTGCTCAGTAAATAGTAAATTGGGAATGAACAATGAAGGAAATAGAAGGTACAATTTTGATTATTGTTAAAATGGGTATAGTGATCAGCTGGAATTTCTTTCAAAATAATTTCTGTGCAACCACTTACAGTAATGTAAGTATATTATGGGCTTCAGAGGTAATACTTAATTTTATTATTTAATTTTTTTAAATGATGTTATAGTTTTAAATAAACTGTAGTAAACGCTCTTAAGATTACTGAAATTCCAACGTATTAGTTTGCTTGATTTTAAAATCAATACTGAAGATTGTTAAACTTTTCTGTGAATATTCTTGATGTGTATTCAGTAAGTGACAATGAGTAACGAAACGACAATGAATAACAATTTAATTGGCAATCAATATTACAACTTTACTAATATCTTACTTAAATCCATTGTTACAAATCTAATCCACTAAGAAAATTGGTATGAGAACAATTACAACATACTAAACTATAGTTGCGTACTCTCGCAATACACTAGTGCGTAATTATTTGGCAACATTACTGTATTGGTAAGAAACATTTTAAACAAGTGATTTACTTACTAGATTAAAATATAGGTTATTTTGTAATTTCCAAAGCGTATCCCGCGATTACAAGACAATATGGTACTTTTTCAAACTACGTATATGCTAATAAAAAAAATAATAGAAAAGAGGCACATTGAAAAAATAAGTCCTCACTAAAGTGCTGTTCACCTGCTATTTTTGAGATGTATCGAAAACAAACCTGGTTATAAAAGGATGAACTTATACGCAAAAGATAGGCTAAATTTAAATAAAATTATTAACAAATTCAAGATTATTTTTTGTTATAACTTCTTCGTTAGTATACCTATAAGTGTACGATTTTTAAATAGATTAAGATGGAGGAAAAACTTTGTTAATCTTTTGTTTATGAACGTCGATAAATATTGCTATTAACTATTTAGTTTCACTAGTGGTATCCAGTCAGGTGGGTATGACTTTTCTTGAAGACTGCAAGTGCATGATCATAAGCGAGTCATATAGCCTAGGCGAAGGGGCTATAGACAAGTGCAACGTATTTTACACAATTCAGAAAACTTGAATATTAAAATAATAATTATCGGGTTTCATTTCATAAATCGTGGAATCTTGAAATAAGACTGATTTTTTACAAGTGCATTTTTTAAAATAAATAGACTGGTTGCAGCGTAACGTTAAAACATAATAAAACATATTAAAATAATAAAATTTTCGTAGGAAATGATAAAATTTTCCTCTTTGAATACCTTAAAGTGAATTCTGAGCCACGTTCGTTGTTCTCTAATGTGAACTCAGTAATCGAAAATATGTCTGAAAATATTCAAAAAGATTGAAAATTTTAAACCTTTTTAATACATTAAAATACAGTTTTATTCCTTCTCAAATACTCTAATAGGTATCAAAAGGTATTTTAAATTGTAATACTCTTGAATGCACCTTTGTGCAGTTTTATCTCTGAAATCATACTGTAATATACATTTAAAAAAATAGTTTTTAAATACAAATGTAATAATAAATTTGGGACTATACTTTCTTGGAAATGAAATGCATTTGTTATACACTCTAATTTCATTGTGTTCTATTTTCGAATTCAAATACAATCATTATATTTTATATTTTTAAATTTAAACATTAATTTTGGCCAATATATTGAATCCGCCATTTTAAAATTTCCAAATAGAATATCAGATTCCTCATTAGCGACCACAAAAATCTTCGGGTATCGGCTAAGTTATTTGAACCGATTTCAGTAGTTTTTTATTCAGAAATTGCCCAAAAACGTCATAGCTCATGACTAATTTTTTCCGGACATCATGATTCTGACACCCGCTTGTTGTTTAGTATACCTCATATGCTCTAGAAATTGACCGAGTTTTAAACTGTCCAAATTATTGATTTCATTACACATATATATGTCATGACTACGATTTCCGAAATTACTTATTCATACAGATCTTAGTCATCCGCAGTTAAGGAGTTAAACCAACTTTTTTAAGAGACGAACTTTTGAAACAATACATTCTAAATTACAGAAGTGGTAAAAACTGCAAACTTACTGTTGCAATTTTCAAGCATATACAGTTTAACGAATTACATACAAAAATTATAATAATTTCCTAATTCTTAAATAATTAGATCAAAGACTAAGATTGGAATATAATAACTTAATTTAATTTGTCACCAGATTAAAAAAGTTTGAATGCTTGCCAAGGATTAAATAGTGCTCCAAATGATAGTTTATAATATGACTAATTCTCTTTTCCTAGAGAGTTTGAGAACACTCTCAAAGTATCTTCAAAATTGATTAAGAATTTTAGTTTTTAATGCTGGTACGATAATGTACCGATGATCACTATATCGGGGTAAAAATTCCTGTAAAATTAAGGCAGAAAAAGAAAAAAATGAATCGTCAAAACAAAAATATATCAGAAAATTATTAACATGACCATAAATTTTACCTCCTTCCAAATTCTGGATACGGGCAACTAACTATGTGGTGTATTTAAAATTCGAAATCTTTGATGATCACAAAAATCATAATTAATTTCTGCCAACCTCTCGGCCAAAGAACAGGTCGTTAACCTTGCAATCAGTTTTTGGTGACATTAACTATTTTTTGTCTTCATTTAGTGGAGAAAATAAGGAAAATAGATAAGAATATAGCGCCAATTATTTAACATCTCAAAATAAACGAAATCTCATGGTTAGATTTAAAGCATATTAGTAAATGGGTTTTATATTTTGACAAAATTGTAGACTAGTCAAAGAATCAAATTTTCTCTTCCGAGACAGCCACCAAGTGAACTGAATTCAATGTGTTGTTGCAGAAACCTGGACAGATACCCGAAATCATTTCCAGTCTCTGCAATTTATTGTGGACCAATTTGAAGTAACTGAGTCTTAAATTTATATAGATAAACTCTGTAGTCTAGTTGACAGCAGTAATAGTTGCCTAAACTGGCAGAATATTTTGTGCTAAGTGAATGTTGTGCTATATACTGCGAATTCCCCTTTAAACCGACCAGTTTACGACTTCTCTAATGATCAAACAAGCCAATCTTTAGAACATAATTATTTAAATCTAGTCATATATTTATTAACATTCAATTTATTATTACCAACGGCCTAAAATGAAGTAAAAATATTTGTCACGTGGTAGAACAGCTATGATGGATATATTACATTATTTTATATCCCGGACCAAATACACAAAAACCTCGACCATGTACAGGGATGAAAATAAAATGACTGAATTACGTAATAATCTCGTAATAATGAGAAAATATGCAGTCCTGTGCATTTTTCGACAGAACGCAGCCTTCTGAAGTTTGATTGACGAATCGCTCCCAATGCAGGAAAACAAAAGCAAGTCGTTTTTTACGACTTTGGAATGTTATAACGTCCGCCAACGAAACGTGCTGGCGGATATCGAATCTCGTTAATGCTGACGAGTTGACAGTGCTGGCTGTAAACCCTTGGCCGATGTGCTGCAACAGATTTTGGCCAGCGAAAAAGATGGACAGAAACGCCATCACCCGATTAAGGACGAGTTAACTTCATAAATCTTGATGCATGATCGAAATTTATTAGCGATTAAAAATCCCAGTCGGGCAATATCAATTAACTGCACTCCCGCAGCATGGGACGGGTGCGATGCAAAAAAGGATGATCGCTTGCCTGTCATGAGCACCGACTACTCCACGACGAGTTTCGGAAAGTGACAGTGATATTCCGTGAAATTTGATTTCGAAGGCGAGCCCACGTGGGTCAACTACTGTTGTGGAAATGTGTAGTGATCTGATATTTCTGTAATCGCTTATTGTTACATGCTGCAGTAACACATTTTGGGTGATAAGACAACTTGTATTAAAAATGTACTGTAGAAAATAGCATTTTAAATACAGCGACTTTGATTATTACAAAATATAGCAATATTTTTTACAAATGACACACAAATTGCACTATTAGTTATCCATGAACTGTAATTATATGTCGCCAAGTACAATAGTTCTAAATTCATTAGAACTACAAGATATAGTATGTTTTAATATCTCTCCTCAATATTTCAGATCGTTAAGGTCCCTCTTTAGGATGAGATTAATAGGGAAACCACATCGCAAAAGCAGGTTCGTTTCATGCATACAGTAAGCTATCTTCCATAATAACTACTCATACAATTATCTTTTCTACTTTAACTTGTGTCTTTCTGAAGTTTTAACCTTCCTGATAATAAGAGGAAATGATTGAGTTTTTTCTATTTCAAATTGCTACTGGTAAGATTAGTTAAAGTTGAAAATACAACAAAGCAGCCATTATGTTACTCATTTCGAAAACAAGGAAATTAGAAAATGAATACCCATATTCTTCTAAGGAATTGCCTATTCTAACTTTCCAATTTGAATCAGAACTATTCTGATTTGATCTAGCAATAGTTTGCCGATATCTAGACGTGAAGATAATAATGGAGCCTATTGGAATAGGCAATTCTAAATCTGGTTTCAGGGCAGCAGAGTGTCGCGTTATTTATGCAGCGTGAAGATGGTTATAGACTACATTAGGCAGTGAAAACGAAGAATTCATGTTATGAAAAATGGAAATAAGAGGAATCAATAAATATCGTAAATTGACAAATATGATCTTCTGTGGATTTTCATAATTATACTTACTCATTTAAATACTAACAAACTGTAGTTACCAGTTAGCTGGTGCGATTACTTTTTTAGTAAATATGAATATTATGATACATATTTATACCAATATGTTACGATTATGTGTATAAAACATTTCTGTTAGAGGGCAATAGCACTGCTGGATATTAGGCTGTAAAGTTGAATTTTACGGCCGAGGTGGGAACACTACTTTTTGACACACTGTTCGTGAATTGCCTATTTTCCAACACGTGTATCAAATAAAATTTTTTTATCGCTCTTTTATTCTATGAGTTAAAATATATTATTATTTAAAAAATGTTTTATGTCACGATTGTTTGAAAAATTAGGGGAGCCCACTGAAAGTTAGAAAAGAAAGTCGGCACCATCTTGAAAAACTTCATAAAGTAGAATAAGAGAGGTCATATTTGTTACTTATTTATATACAATCACGCAGATTTTTGTACATTATATAATATTTGAAATAGAAATTATGGATGGTGTAATAATAGAATAGTATCGGGAATGAAATTTTAATAATAATTTCGTTCAACCTTTTGTCTCATTACTACGAGAATTTCCATCTAAAAATAAAAAATGAAAGGAGTGAGGTTTCTTGGGAACTAATACCATCGGAAAAATGTAGTGCTGCTTCATTACAGACAAAAGTCACAACTAATAAGGCATGCATCGATATAAGTTACTCAGAACATACATATGCTACTACCTAATTTGGCGTAACGCTGCGCTTAAAGCCAATTTAGGAGAAAGAAAAGATAGTGGTAAGTTTATTTTTCTTTACGGCAATTACAGGGAGAGAAATTTTGTTGGGATTTCAGTGTCCTTTCAAATTGGAAATAAGGATGAAAAAAGTTCGTTGTGGCAAATGAAAGTAAGTAGAGAATCCCTAACGGGGCCCACAGGCACCAGGCACCGGCAAATTGGGCCGAAATATTTCAAGTCAATGTGTTTGTAGGTTCCACGGGAAACCAGTCATTGGAATCCTACGACGATTCGAATTCTCGCGAAACCCCTGCGGAACAACGGGATGACGACTCCTTTATCCTCTGCTTACCTTTTATCCCACATAAGTATGAATGTGGCTTATTAAAATTCACATGATACTGAAGAACGACTTCAAAATTGTACGAGGAAAGATGTATTATAAAATATTATGAAATGATGTTATGAAAAATTATTTCGTTATCAAAAATTAGAAAATTATAAAGTAGTCTAAACTTAAAAAAAAAAATGTAACAAAAAGTTCAGGAGATCGACAAAACGTGAACTCTGAAAAATTCAATTTTTTCCACCTTGTCCATTTCGGGAACATTTAGGGAAAAGTTGAGTCATTTTTACGAAAATTCAGCGAAACTTTGACGGCGCATATGACTATCCTAAACCTCAATCAAAAAGATTCGGTAATTTTTAGGGATAAATATTTCTTTAAAAAAATAAGGGACAATCTCGAGAGATTTAAAATTCGTATTTGCAATTTATATATAAATTCTTGTCCGTTTCCCCTCCACTTTAAACTATGTTTCTAATTTTCTGTATGAAAGCCTTCGTCCTCATTTTGACCTTATCATATTAATCCTTAATCCCGACTCCAGGGTCGTTTTCGACCTAGAGAAAATTCAAATTGTACTTTATAAATTGCACAACTGTACGCATTTTCAAGCGGCAGGATCACATATTTGACCCAGGTAGTGGGAGGAAAAGGCATTAAAATAGCCGTAGGAACTAAGGGTTAATAAACTCAAAATTTCAATTAGTAAAACGTATAACAGTGTTTTATAATTTCTAATATTTAAATTTCTTTTATTCAAAGAAATTTAATCTTTTTGACAAATATTTTAATTTAATAATATGTTATTAAATAATATTATATTACGTATTATTTAATTACAGGTATCTGAAGAGAACGTCGGAAAGTGTCTATACTCTTTACTACCTTTGCGAAGAGTATGTATATTATATGTTTATTTAAAATATAAATGTTGTAGTTGAATTTAGTTATATTTGAGTATTTTTGCTGATTTATGTACTTATTCCGCTGCCTTGAATTTTATTTTCATTTTTTAAAACATTATATTAATTAATAACACCTTTTGCTCTGTTTTTCAACTCAATATGTCCGTAAAAAAGAATATATTTTTCACCGATAAAAATGATTGGTTTTGTATTAAAGATAGGTAGTAAAAGATGGATTTAATAATTCACGACAGCACAGTAGCGACCTGACAGCATCCCTGCGGCGTTACTGGATAGACCAATTCAAACTGCGTAACATTGACGCATCTGGTGGTTCAGTATCTATCACTTTTTCGCTTTCGTGTCGCTCTTTTATTGCTAACACGATGAATGAATATAATGTCATGCACTCTTTTACATATCGATTGTGCTATTAAATTATATCTGCTGGCATCATTGATACGTTGTCAACGAGTATAGACGATATAGCTGAATTAGTATGTCAAGTGTAATTGAAGAAACAAAATATTCTATATTGCTTACAATGAACCTGAGATTTTTTATGTATCGATGATTAAAAAAAGTGCTAAATTTAGAAGTAATTGAACTTTATAAAACTGTTATTTAAATGAAAAAATACACGGATCATATAAGCAAGCTTTCTTAATCTAAATTAAATGAAAATTTCGCCAAATGCGTCAGCGAAAACAATTTTCGCTATAAAATCAATAATTTCACTGTTTAACCAGTTGATTTTACTATTTAACCAGTCGAAATATTGTATTTACGAAAACTCCTGCAGAAATCAACCCAAATGCCCACTATTCCACTGGTTCTTCAGTTGCATATTCTTTTAACATCGATCACTGAACATAACCAGTGATTTGCTTTTCATCCTACATAATACTGAACATGTATATATAATTTCAATAAAGTAGATTTTAAGGCTACAAGCACTACATTCCTTGAATTTGAGCAGGCTTTTCTTGCCTAAGAAGATTTTATAAAGGTTAACGTAAATAAATGTTCTGTGTTGTTTTTTGCGTTTTCATAATCGCATTTGAGTTCCACAAGTTGTCTATGCAAGCACGAAATTCCAGATACTGGCGACGCAACCGAAAAATTGAATAATAAGATCTGTTTCAGGTATTATCTATAATGTTTATCGTAGTTGTTTTTTAACCATTTTTATAACCTTTAAAATTGCATGCAGGTGCTACTATATAGTTTGAGGGGAGTGTACAAAGTTACATTAGCTAAGTTTGTATTACAGACTTTCCTTAAATTTATGAATAGATTAATTATACTAGAAAATTAGCTTCTATTTACCGCATGCAACTCGCGAAACTATGAAGTGTTTATGGCAATTAAAATACTTTTAATAGCTTTGTGTATTAGTTAAGATGAGTAGGAGCTGATTTTTTTAGCGCAAAAAGCCCATTCAGTAGATTTTAGCTAAATTCGCTCAATTGATCAGTAGTAATCACCAAATTACAGCGAAAATCACGTGATTTCATTTCACTGATTTTAGTCCGATTCGTTGAATTAATCAGTAAATAGATATTGTTTTCCAGTGAAACCACTGATTACCGACATAAAACATATGGTTTGATTCCTGTGATTTTAGTGAAATTCGCCTAATCTATTAGTTATAAATACTATATTTCAGCGAACACCACGCGATTCCATTCCACTGATTTCAGTCATATTCACTGGATCGATCAGTGTATAAGCATTGTTTTGAAGTGGCAGAAAAGTGATTTCATTTCAATGATATTCCAGCCAATTTAGAAGAGTTCGCTGTTGCAATCAGTGAATAATGGTTGATTCACAGCGATCGCAAATGCGCTTTGTGAATAGCGATTATGAACTGCCAATTAGTAGTTGTTCAAATTAAGAGAGAGTTGGCTGGTTCCGATTAAGAGAGAGTATAAAGTATACGACACACTTATCAATTATGAACACATATTTCTTATAAATGTATACCAAATTGTTAATAAAAATCAGGGGAATTTACTTTACCTATACTGCCATTTCCAAAGTACTTGTACTTCTGAAGCAAGAGAAGCAGTTTCTTTTACATTTTTATTTTATGTATCTCATTTTAAATTTAAAATTTGATTAATATTCAACATGATACTACAAATTTGTTATAATTGCAATTCTATTTTGTTAACAATCCGAAACAAACAATATTGAAGGTTCTGACATATTTTTTTATGTTATTAGAATCTCTTTTATTGCGTGATACAAACTTAAACTAATTACACAGACGTAATATTCCTTGAATTACTATATACCTAAAGTAATATAGTTTTTTGAAAATTGATATATCTTACAATATTATAAATATAATGTATACAATATTATGAAGCACCTAACAATGTTAGAAG
The DNA here is from genome assembly GCA_030407085.1 of Trichopria drosophilae. Lineage (NCBI taxonomy): Eukaryota > Metazoa > Arthropoda > Insecta > Hymenoptera > Diapriidae > Trichopria > Trichopria drosophilae. Next base: position 163,071,191 of record CM059582.1, on the reverse strand, counting down.
ACATAAATAATATATGAAAGTGACGTGTGAAATTATTTTATTTGTTAATTTATAGCATTTTTAAAATATGGTTTCTTAAAGCAATTTTTACAACAGAAAAAATTAACATGACTTTAGTGATTTTTAATTGCAAAATTTTGTAGAACGCTTAGTTATCTGAATGTACCATTTCTTCCAGTTGCGGCAAAAATAATGTATATCGTATTTTAGAGACATGAGAGGAACCTAATAAATATTCTGCGTTTTAAAATAAAATTCTAATGAAACTTGATTAAATGAAGTTAAAAACTGTGTTATCTGCAAATTACTTTCAAACTCGAATTATGCAAATGATTAAGGATCTAAGCGATTTCTCTTATGTCGGTATGTTTTAGGATGAAAGTACTACCACCGAAATCCATTCAAAACAAAACAAATATCCTCAAGCGGAAATGAATCATGCCCATTTTGTATGAAATAGTTATGTAATGCAGTTTAAGATAACAATATTGCTATAAAGGAAGTAAAGAAAGATTATTTAACATCTCACGATTATTATACAATTATTTTATTTTTATGTCGTTCAAATAGCCGATTTAAAAATAATCAAAACATCTTAAATAATAGCCATTAGAATAATTTAGTAATGCCATTGCACATATATGCTGAAGTACTTATTCGTCATTAGTTAAAATGCTTCCTCTGTTATAAATTAGCATTTAAAAAAATGTTAAAATATCGTGTAAAATAGGTTTTGAATAATTGAATATCTTATTTATCATATATAATTATTTAAACAGTACATATTACGATTTGATTATTTTATACTGAATAGGTGAGATTTTATAAACCAAAATGCAAGACTCTTAAAAAAACAACTATCCAATATTTCAGCATCTAATTAAGAATATAAGTTTATTTTTAATTATTTGTGTTAAATGTGATTATACGTTTTTGGAATCTCTCGTAATTTTAGTTATCCATTATTACAAATTTTCCTATAATTTAAGTATCTTTAGTATTATAATATAATATACTGATTGAAACCACAAGTAGTAAATAACTTTTCTATAACAATTTTCATTTTCACGAACAAATCTTTTGTTCATTATTATATATTTAAAATATACATTCGGTAGATTTTTTCAATTAAATAGAAAGGATACTGGCACCGATATATTTAAGTTGTTACTTTTTTACAAATTGAATCCGCCAATTGAATCTGGCTTAAGCTATTAATCTGGAAAAAGTTAGTCTATCAAATTTCCACATCTTTTTAAAGCATCCTCAATAATTATATTAGGTCCCTTAATATTGTGAATGCGTTGCATCGTAATGCAATTTATGGTACACTGAGAAACTTTTATTTACGACAATTGCAAAAATATTTTCATTTTTCGCGATAACCGGAGTTTAATCTTCCGGTAAGTTTACGGCCGAACATAGAACATATTACAAACTGCATTGGTAAACAGTACAAAAGCCGGACGATAAACTCCTTGTTACCCTTAAACTAAAAATATTTTTGCAATTTTCGTAAATAAAAGTTTCTGGGGGTACTAAGCAATTTAATCACCTTCTTTCAAATTCGACGTCAATGTCATAGATCCATGCATCGATTATTTTAATGATAATATGTTATACCCCTGAAGAGGACACATCAAAATTGATGTCGTCGAGTACGTTAAAATAAATTAGTAGAACCGTAACAGCCAGTAATTTTTTCTCATAAATGTTCATGTTCGAATGAAAATTGATGATCTTTCCATTGCCAGGTTTCTTGTTAAAGTATTCCAATTAGAGGTGTTGGTTATTGTACGCATTCAATTAGCATAACTCCTATATGCATAACGAAGTGAGAAGCACAAAAAACTTCTTGTTCACAGACTGGAAATATAAACGTAGGGTATTTTTCCTTGTGTTGCGGGTTTGATGGACGCGGGTATAAACGAGTTGCAATGTGCGGTAAAAAATAAAAGAGACAAGGAATATGCCGCAAAGATACAGGTATACGTTTATTGGCAGGTGGGTGGAAGGTTTGACGAGCGATGTTGTCACAGTTAGATTTAATGGCCACTATAGAACTTACTGTTTCAAGCTTACGGTTTGCGTGTTAAATAAAGAAAAATAAATGGGATTCATTATTTTCTATTTGAAGAATTGCCATACTTGTTATTCTCAAAAGCTTACAAATATTGTTCGTGGGATCATATTATGTTTTTCAGACTACCAAAGTTAACTATCTCTAAATGCAGGAACTTCTTGTTCTTTACTTTAGTGTCAGGGCACTTGTGTATATAAATACGTATTTCTTTTCTTGCTTTATTCTTGGATGAACTTTTTGTCTTATGAGGTCCACAAACTGGGTCTATACAATATTTGATAATATAGTCTTACCAGAACTTTCATTTCTCCGAACAATAGTTGTTTCTGAAGTGGAATGATTGTTTTAACTTATATTTCCTATTGTGCCCATTAGTAGTACTTTCGGTCAACCACTGTTACTATAGAGTCGTATAAGTATTGCTCAGCTTGTTGCTACTTAGTAAAAATAAGAGTAAATCTGTGGGGTAGGAAATTAAATTTGTACACTGACCTTTTAATAACTTAACACGATCCATTTAAGTTAATGACTCAGGACGATACAATAAGACGGACCTCCATCTATAAACCAGACTATAGGTCTCCAAAGGATTTCGGAATTTGGCTACAGAATTGCTCAATCACGTCAGGACTTCAATTTCCTCCAATAAATTTTCTTGCTTTATCATTTTTAATTTTCACAAATATTAATATTTCCAGCCAGAAAATTATACAGCCTGAGTGAAAACAAAAATATTTGAGGAAACTTTTACCCCTTACACGTTACGTTTAGACAAAAATTAAGCTCACATGGAGCTTCAATGTCGTGAAATTGGCAATAAACGCACGCCGTCATCAAAATCCGTTTTTCGATAATTCTGTGTTATTAAAGGGTTCCCTGTGGGCTTCATTTTTATCGGAACGTAATTTATAAGGAGTCATATTCTTTGTTTTTTCAAGTAACACAATATAATTCTACACTGTTTTTGTAAACTATATAGCGAAACGAGGGAAACGCGAAAAACAGCATAAATCGACAGTTTACTCAATTTTTGGAGCGATAAGAACAGAACTATTCAACGTGGTCCAAAATAACTTAGAGATAAATTGTAGATCTGAACCCAATCTGTTAAAGAAACCTTCATTCGATGAAATAACTTAAAAACTAGCTGAGTTATTGCAAAAAGTGACTATTTTTTCTCAAATTCTTTCGAAATTTTGGTATTCCTTTTTTGTTCAGAATTTTGTCAAGATTCCTCTCTGCATTGCGGTTCTTGAGTTGTGGGACGCCCGGAATAAATATAACAATAAAACTCATTAGAATGCATTCATGAAGAAACTAACATTTTCATGAATTACGTTTCAAAATTTGTATCCACACTTTTATATCAGACAGGGGTAATTGAAAATCAACAGAACGTAAATAAAAAAAGTATACACACCAAAGTAGGTATGCGACGTAGATTTAACCGTAACTGCTTACATTTTATGGTCTTATTACGTTAAATAAACTAATTAACAAACCATTATGCTTGCAAGCCTGATTACATCTCATCACGTAGCGTAATAGCTACTGGTTGACGATTATCTGAATTGCCGTTTATGGGGTTTAAATTTCGTATTTATATTAAGAATATTTTAACGGTGTACATTCTAACCACTTTATACCACCTAGATCATCAAATCTTCATATTAAAGCGTTATCATTATATATGTTTTTGACAGGGGTATTAATAGTTACTCTAAAATAGAATACACTAAAATAGAAAATAATTTATTGTGTAGCGTAAACTGACTTTGCTTATATTTGTATCTATAATTGGAGATTGAAAATACATAAAACTGATCCAATCACCAGTTCTAAGCTTTATATTTTCAGTTTGCAACATAAAGTAGGCACTTATTTTACTTCTTTGTTCTCGTTATTAGGAAAATTAGGGTATTGTATGAAGAGCAATTTATCAAATATCTGTACACTTTAAATTGCTTAAAGAGAAAATTAAGTCTCTGCAAAAGGTGACTTTTTCACTATTTCTAAGGTGGTAAGATCACTTTATTAGAGTGATACATTTCTATCTACTAATAAAATGAGATTTGCACTTTAAAGTTGGTGAAAAAGTCACTTTTAGCAGAAAATAGCTCAATTTTCAGTTTAAGGAATTTAGAGTGTATATTTAATTTTTTCATCGAATTTTTGTATGTCGTTTTTTCGATTAATTTTAAGCGTTTTCCTGTAATTGTAGTCTAGTGTGAATATTCCGTGTAAATCATTTTTCTTTTAGCATTCTCTTTGTTTATGGCAACGGCTAGACTATTTTTGTTTTTGTTTTGTCTATGTATGTTTATAAGCTGTAATTTTTCTTATTTCTTTTTTTGTTATAATTTGTACGCATTATTTATAAAATAACTCATAGGCTCTACTACTTTAATATAAAGATTACATACACTTCGCGCGCGCATGTATTGTTTAGCTTACATATAATAAAGCAAAAATTTGAAATTACAATCTAAATAAAAAAAAAATTACTGTATATATTGTCGTGTTTAATAATGAATTTCTGATGATTGAAAGGAGATAAATACACCTGATAAATTTGTCAGCTTTTTTGTAAATATTAAGGAATTTTGGTGATGTTTAAGATAATTTCAATTTTTAAGTGAACATTAATGAAAATTGAGCACGACTGGAAGTAAACCTAAACAACTCAATTAAAGACATCGAAAAACTGTAAAAACCAGCGTTTCATTTCAAGAGAATGAAACACCTAAGTGTCTGATTTCAAGATACTTTAGGGTCCATGTTCTTGTCGTGCAGCACCGAAGTTTGGAAAAAAATTGCCTTCAAGCCTATACTTCTCAAACAGTTCAAATTAGGTTGGCTCCTACTAGTCTGGTTTCTATTGAATCCAAATTGCTTTATTACATACTTTGGAAAAATTGCGACTAAACATAACCGAATGACCACCTAATAACAATTTTTTATTTCTACTGAGCCTTTGATACTATAAAAGAAACTTTAATAGTACAAAAAAATTAGCAGCAATTTATCTGTTCTTGTAATTCGTTGTTTTTTTTTTGTATCCAGTTTTTCATGTCATTCTCAAGCAGTAATAGGTTTTAATGGCTCAATGTCTTCCTGTGTATATGTTGATGACACTGATTCACTACCCGAAGTTTTTAGGTAACTTTGAAACTTTACTTGTAATTGTTACTAACTTTATGCTATTGTCACTAAGTAGGTTGTTGGCGTAAGAGGGCCTATATCAAGCCATCGAAATAAACAACAATAAATCTGAGAATTTCTTTTTCGAACTCTGCATGTTTCCCTTTACGTTTATCAAATACGATTGGCGCACACAGTTTAACTTAGCAGTATGTAACATAATGACTACTATAGGTAATCGAAATATAAAGTTTATAGATACAGGTGCTACACAATCCTGGATTTCGATTGCTACTACTGTTTTCTATTGTATGCAGCAAATACTTCATAAATGGCTGCAGTAGCTATTTGGTTGGTACATCCAACCATTTTAATAACTTACTGCAATTCTAAGTTATATCCTAATACTCTCCTTTAATCCCCACTTCCGTATTTTCAGTTACGTCTGCCACACATGTCAAACGGAAGCTTTTCGAGGTTTGACAATCATTACCAAATATTTCTAGGAAATATCATAAAAGGCCGAGAGGGGGGGGGGGGAAGAATCTACTATAACTTAATCTCAACATCATCTGAATATAACACCTGAAGTAGATCAACAAGTTTGTGTAGCGAAGGGTACGCAAAATAAATATAATAAACACAATAAGTAATAAAATACAAATTTTTGAAGTGTTCTCTATATCATCTCAGGTATATAATCAGTGTACTCAAAAGCAAAAAATTCAAGACTTCAATAAACGCACACCCCATAGCCTTAATTGAAATCAATAAGAACCTCAGTGTAACATTAGACAAAAGGTGCATTTCGAAGCAAAAGGAAATATAGTGAGCCAAGGGTTGGTTGTTTTTCAGGAGTCGTCGCGAGGTGCCTATGCATAGGTAATGCAATAATCGTGAACGGAGTGAGTCGTCTCGTCCCGGTCCCGGGTTCAGCCATAAAACCGAAGGCAAACCCAAGGTAATTATCGTGGAAGTACATAACTGGTCACCGGTTAGTGCAACTCTTCGCAGTTGCCACGCTCGCTTCGGTTGCCACCTAACCAAGGACCAGCGAAGTGCAAATCGAGTGGCTATTACGCACCGGCCGCAAAAATGTAATGAGATATTGCGTTACGTGCGGTGGAACGCGAAAAGGCTCTGACGGCCCTTTTAACGAGAACTTCCCCGAAGCGAATTTTACCGGATACCCTTCAAATTGTCATCGAACACCATAATCGGCCATGAAGCGCATCAGTAACGGTACCGGGCGTGATCGTCGATACGGTTCGGGTAATTAGGTACCGCCATGATTTTCGGTTAACCGCAATCTCTCCCGGTACTTGTTTGATTGGGTTCCCGCAAAATAGTAAGTTCTCCAAATTGTTACGGCAATGCACATTCGTGAAGAAACCCTTATATAGGTAATCAACCGACTATTTTTAAAAATATCGTGAATTTTATAGGTCAGGTTGAAATAATAATGCTCTGACATAGTTTCCAAGTCTCGACTACTTTCATGAAATCTAAAACCTTTATCATGCGATACAATTAATTTGGTGAAGTTCAGCTGAAGTGGATTCATGGAAACTCATGACGTCTCAAGGAATGTTCAATATCTGAAAATTATTCGGCCCTGTGAATAAAATATAAGAAACTATGTGTTTATAGACTATCTGGGTGTGTCATATATACTATCTTTAATTTATTCAATGATACACGCGTTCAGGGTATGGCTACCAGATCCCTGCCGTAGAGCACAACTGACAGCCAAGAGCGAAACGCTTTTTAATGAAATGGATTTTGTTTATTATTTATTACGTGGGGTTTTCTATTCACCTTTTCACAATAGTAAAATTCATTTTTCTGGCCTTAAATGCTCCGTTAATTTAGAATATCGTAGCGTTCATTCGCTTTTGAACGAAGCGTTGTTAACATTTCAATGTTTGAGTTCTTTTTTCCACGACAAGAAGTATTACATTATTTTAATATAAGCGGCAAAGAAGTTTTATTGTCTCTATGTGAGAATTATATTTATATATTTATTCAATGATATTTAGAAAATGTAGAAATCTTAGACTTCGAAGTCGCTGACTTTGGGGTGTAAGTTTTGGAGTGTAAACAAACTTGCAAGTTTGACTGTTTAAAAAGTACTAACGCGACTCATCTATTTGTTTTTACTTCGAACGTCATTTGTTTCACTCATGGATACTAAACAGGTTTATAGTATGATACATTTCTAATATATGTTTAATGTGTTGTTTGAATGTCTATCAAGTTGTTTTTGTTTAAGGATGTTCAATCTTACCTGGATGGCGAATGATATATGACATTTGGTGAAGGCTGGATAAAAATTATTCTACACGGATAAAATAATGTCGCATCAAGAATAGTTTTCCGTATGTTCTCTTGAATTAATCAAAATCAACTTATCTACAACGAAAAGTGGATTACCATAAAGTAGTACATTTTTTACTGATAAATAGTACGAAAATACTAATTCATTAGTAAAATTCAACTAATCTACAAGTAAATATTGACTATATTAGTTTAGTAGTTTGTAGAATTAGTAATAAACTAGTAGGTTTTCACTTTTTATTAGCAAACATGATTACTAATTCATTTGGTGACTCACTTTTCATTTTCTTATTGGTAGTTTTTAATTAATTCAGATTTAAAGAGTTAGGCGAGCATATCGCAACCAATGCAAACTCAAGTAAAAGACAAAAAAACAAGTTTTGTCTTAAGTTTATGCAATGTTTAAATTCACCTATAGATACGCATTGAATGCTATATTAGCAGGACCACTGTCGCTCCCACAGGGACAGAACAAAGGTAGAATAGCAGTTGCCCATATTTATCGACACCATTCGAGATGCTCGCTCATTCAATATAAAGTTATATATGTATGTATGTAAGAGCAGCTGATAACTATTAAGTTAAAAATGAACGCAAATTGATTTGTATATTTTAATTATACATGAATTAACTCGTGCAATCAAGTTACCCATATCTTTTGAGCATCACATTTTCACAATGTACCTACGTATTTTCCAATTCTACGGAATCGTATTTTAGTGTAAGTCGATTGTAGTATAGTGTATGGTTTACGAAGCTGACAGTGATGGACAGTGCTGAATTCAATAATAAAGAATCCTAAAATACAAAATATTTAGAATAAAGTGTTTAATATAAGTTTTATTGAACTGAAATTCAATTGTTAAGTTAACCTACGACACATTTTTAATCATAACATATGATACCTATCGTTTAAACCCGTGTATTCAGAGTAACGAAACGACACAAGCGTCTAAACCCTCATTTTATATACACCGAAAATTTTGAAAGGTATAAAAAGGTAATGCGTGGACCCAGTATATCACCACAAAAACTAGATAATTGTTATTAGAAGTAAACAAGTATTAATAATTTGTCTTTTGGAAGTGCAGAATTTATTCTTATAATAGTTCACGTAGTAACCAATTTAGTCTAAAATAACGCTATTTTTATAAAGTAAAGTTATGGTTCGGCTTAAAAATTTGTTTTTACTGTTGGAAAATAACTATTTGGTAATATTCTGCTGCGATATACATAATAATGCTTTTCATGATTACGTATCACCTGCTACAAATAAATCTTAACTTCAGATAATGTATCACTTAACATTAAATGTTTAAACAATACAATATCTTAGCTAATTTTTAGACTTGTTTAAGTAAGTTTCTATTAAATAAATAATCAATAACATATGCCCTCTGAAAGATCAAAATTATCATTAAGGTGGCAGAAATTGTGACGTAACATTTTGGTAGCATTCCCATGATAGCTCATCACTCATCTCTCTCAATTCATTGTTCTACCACTAAACTAAACTGAAAACCAATGATGTCATATGGGATTATGAAACGCAAGGGAGCTCGGCTTCCCCTACACTTGACAGCAGTTAATCTGTCTACGTCTACAATAAATACATTATACTCGTTGTATCCATTTTCGAACTCGAATACCCATTCTAACACATATGTTGAAATTGATCAAATATTGGCAAATTATTAGATAAATCACGACCTTGGTTTAGAACCTTTATGTAGTTGCATTCACCACTGCGTAACAGGTGTAACATTGATTTTGTTTACATATTTTGAAATTAATCTGTAAGTATCTTTATATTATCGTTGTACTAAAACGTAAAAACACTTTTTCGATATTTTAATACCTCACATATAATAATTGGGATCGAATTGTTATTTCTCGAAAACCTATATATCTCGATTCTTTGTAAGAACTATGCCATTTTTCGAAATCCTTGTTAGGGTTATAAAAATCCTTAAGTGATATTGAGAAAGTTACGGCAATGGTTGCAATATTTATATTTAAATTGTTTAACATTGCACGGGGAAAATTTGTCTTTCAAATTTTACCATTTCAGATGATAATTTCGGGACAGAGTTTTAGAATAGTGAAAATGGTCTTTTTCCGGTAAAAATTACTATATGTTTTAAAATTTTTACCGTCAGAATAGTAAAATTATAGGAACTTACAGTTATTTTTATAAAAAAGAAAAGGTAATATTTCTCATACTTCAAATCAGTCCTATAATTTACAAATATCATACATAATCACACGCCCTGTTTTCTTCCGTTTGTCTTTTTGTAGCGATCTTTTAACAATTTTTATATATACACTGAAGTACAGTGTAGATGGCTATAAATATAAAAATGCGATTTAAATTTCTAACAAATATCGATCAACGAAACTTCTTTTTCTTTAAAATCTGGCCATGGTTTATGCATTGCGCATTTTAATCCAAAAGATATTGTCACCAAAAGTTACACAGGCATGTTTTTTTATTAATGTTTAATCCATTCTTTTGATTTACTTATTGTTTTCCTTGGTTAATTACATTAAATTACTAATATTTAACAGCTGGATATAATCAAAGGAGTTTTAAAAAGATGATCCACATTATTAACCCATTAACGCCTGAATAACGTAAAATTGTACGTTGAATTCTAGCTCACAAATTTTAATGAAATCTTCATTATTTTTATCTGGAATCAATTTTTCTTTATGTTTCAAAGTGTGCTCTACAAGATGCGACCCTAAAAAAAACATGAAAAAACGCAATTAGTATTTTTTTTTAATATTTTTCATTAAAAAATGGGTTTTTTCGGGTTTTGTTCTTACAAAAAGCCCGATTGTATGCACATATAAGGCTCCTATACAGTAAAAATGGTTCTAAAAGTGTTATTAGTGTTTATACTTGTAAGATGTGCAAGCAGTTTTTTTTTTTAATTTTTTTTGCAAAAATGGCAGACCTTGAAATACAAAAAAAATAATAATTTATCATTTCTGTAGACGGTATCATATTATTATACTCTTATAATGATCGAGTATACTCAAAAATATCCAATAAGAGGTTTTTGAGGTCGCTGATTACGATTTTGATGTCAGAATTAAAAAATTCAAAATGGCGGATCCAATATGGCGATCAAAATTTTGAAAAACAACTCAATTGTTAGCGAAAACTGGGTCCTAGGGGGTTTTTGAGGTCGCTGATTATGATTTTGATGTCAGAATTAAAAATTCAAAATGGCGGATCCAATATGGCGGTATAAATTTTGAAAAACAAAGCCATCGTTAGCAGACAATAGGTTATAGGGTGTTTTTGAGGTCGGTGATTACAATTTTGATGTCAGAATAAAACAATTCAAAAATGAAGAACACACCATGAAGAAATTGTGATCAAGAGGGAATTACATCAAATTTAGGTAAAATCGTTTTCGGATAATTTCTTATCTTTTCCTTCAGTGATTAGGTATTTTCTATCATCTTCTGCCATTATAAATGTTGCCCGATTCTCACCGCGTGGAGGTAGATGATTGCCGAGAATCTTTTTTTTTTTTTTTTTTTTTTTTTTATTTTTTTAATTTTTTTTTTTTTTTTTTTATTTTTTTTTTTTTTTTTTTTATTTTTTTTTTTTTTATTTTTTTTTACATTTTCAATTTTTTTATTTTTTTTACATTTTTTAATTTTTTTATTTTTAAAAAAAATTCTTTTTTTGTATTATGTTTTATTACATGGAACCTTTGGTGCTGATTTATCTAAAATTTGTGAAGGTTTGTGTTGCATGTTGCGCAAAAATATATCTGACAATCTGTGCAAAATGTAAACGTTCTCTTTCCACATTTCTTCACATTCATACAATTTTTATAATTAGAACTCGTCTTCATTATATGTTTTTTTGACTTTTCTTTTTTAGTTATCATGTATTTTTTGGCAATACTCAAAGCAACGTCTTTGATTGATAAAGATTTTTCCTTTGAACATGCATTATTCCATAAAATTGTTGCGTTAGAGATTGAAGATTGTATTATTCGTACAAATATGATCCATGTCCATTTTTTGGATCTAACAATCGGCATAACTCTATTGCAATACATGTCGTGTATGTCAACCCCTCCCATAAATCGGTTATACGCCGTCACAGCGTTTGGAAACGGTATATCTGTCTTCTCTCTCAGCTCTTTACTATAGCGTTTTGCTGAAGTGTGTGGTGTTACTCCAGCAGCTGTGGACAAAATGGATACAATTTTTGAATCCTTCAATGTTATAAAATTAAGTCCACTATTCTTTTCGTATTTCACGACATATGAACCTCTTGGCGCATTTTTGTCAATGATATTTCGCTCTTTCACTCTGTTCTCTCTCACGGTTCCAGTAGAACGTAAGCCCCCTTTCTTTAGGTGAATCAGTAGATCGGGACAACAAAACAAATTATCAAAATACAAAATATATTTACTTAACTTTTTAGGCGAAATATTATAGATAACTTGTTCTAACATTTGAAGGACAACGCGACTGCCCATAGCACACTTTGATAAATTACCACTGTTTTCCGAATTTTTTCCACAGTATATATCGCAGTCGTACAAGTACCCGTTTGCACCGCAAAGGGCCCACATTTTTATTCCATATCTAATGGGCTTACCTTTTATAAATTGCTTTAGACTACTTCTTCCAAAATACTTACACATCATTTCATCGATAGATAATGCTGTAGAGAATGCACCAAATTTCATGATATTTCTCCTAAAAATATTCAATATTGGGCGAACTCTCCAAACTTTATCGTTATTATTGGCATCTTTTAGCATGTGATATTTTATTTTAGCTTTGATCATCTCAAACTTATCACGACTCATCACATTAGCAACAACATCAGACCTCAAAAATGGATCGACTGACCAATAATCCCTTTGGGATAACCTCTTATTGAAGGTAGTAAAAATTATAATGCCAACAAAGGCATCGAAATCCTCGTAACATAAGTCGAATCCATGTTCTTTGGTGGCGTTGAGAATATAATTTTTCAGTTCTTTAGAAAAAAAAAATTCAAATATTTCGAATAGAGAACATGCTAATATTTCCTTCTTATCTGCTTCGGTCAATAATATCTCATTTTCAAGAGTTTCTATACATTTTTTCTCCATTTATCCAAACATATTCGTGATTCTCTTCGAGCTTTTTTTGTGACGGGGTATATTGTTCGGCCATTTGACGGAAGCAGTCATTGAATGAAGTTCTATGAAATTCATTCGATTCAAAATCTTCTATACCGTTGTCGTCATCAGAACTGTCAGATCCACCAGAGTCGTTTGGATTCGGAATAAAAATCATCTCAGCGTGATCTTCTTCTTCATTGAATTCAAACTGATTCAAAATATTCTCATTTATTTCTGGTGTATCTGAATTCGACTCTATTCTTGCCATTTTCCTCGGCATTATAAATAAAACAGATTTTATACAAGAAACAGATATCGAATATCAACGCTGCCCACTTCGATTCGATCTTCTATGTCAGTATGAGCAATATATTTTTGTTGTATAAGTATAAAAATATGATTTTCTTACATACTAATCGAAACCCCACTTCTATAACGAGATTGAAAATAGCGTCGCCACCTATTTGCAGCAAATCGCGCCGGCAGATTTCAGATTAAAAATTTTAAAAGTTAAATTATTCATTTGAATTTCTACACCCCTTACTTTTTAGATCGAAATTTTGACTTTCACAAAATTTTATCTGAAAACGATCTAAACTTCTTTCCAGTGTTCGCGCGTCGAACGAGTTCTAAAATGAAGGTTCAAAATTATATACAGTTATATATAATTACGTATATATACTTAGTATATTTGTATGAAGAAAATTTATATACAATTGAGCATTATTTATTATAAAACATCGTAATCAGCGACCTCAAAAACCCCAAATCGGTGGCTAGTACGAAGAAGGATACGTTTCAAATTTCGCCTGTGTTATTCTTATGGGCGAAATTTGAAACATATCCTTCTTCGTACTAGCCATCAAAATAACCCATTTTCTACTAAGAATTGATTTTTTTTCAAAATGTTGACCGCCATATTGGATCCGCCATTTTGAATTTTTTAATTCTGACATCAAAATCGTAATCAGCGACCTCAAAAACCTCTTATTGGATATTTTTGAGAATACTCGATCATTATAAGAGTATAATAATATGATACCGTCTACAGAAATGATAAATTATTATTTTTTTTTGTATTTCAAGGTCTGCCATTTTTGAAAAAAAAAAAAAAAAAAAAAAAACTGCTTGCACATCTTTCAAGTACAAACACTAATAACACTTTTAGAACCATTTTTACTGTATAGAAGCCTTATATGTGCATACAATCGGGCTTTTTGTAAGAAGAAAACCCGAAAAAAACCCATTTTTTAATGAAAAATATTTTTAAAAAAATACTAATTGCGTTTTTTCATGTTTTTTAGGGTCGCATCTTGTAGAGCACACTTGGAAACATAAAGAAAAATTGATTCCAGATAAAAATAATGGAGATTTCATTAAAATTTGTGAGCTAGAATTCAACGTACAATTTTACGTTATTCAGGCGTTAATGGGTTAAGCGATTCGCACCCAAAGTTCTCATTTTTATTATGCTAAATTTACAGAATTCAGCAGTGAAGGAAAACATAACTTGCGCACTTCATTTACACCTTTTCCCAAGCGTTTCTTCCAGTCACTTTCACACCTCTTTCTTTCAACAAATTCTTTAAATCTGCGATATTCATATTGCCGTAATAATTGTCATTCTCCGTTTTCAAATCGAACCGCTATCTGGTAATTGCTCCTCGATATGTAAACATACGAATGTAGTTAGTGAGCGATCATGACAGGACCAGTTTGTCAAGAAACTTAAAAATAATACAATACCAGGAAACTACACCAACATTAAAATCCCCTTAACAATAAATAAATTGTCTTTTGAAATTAGGATAATTTCAAAACACGAAGTAGGATTAAAAACCCTTTTCAGGAGCCTTGAGTCATGTCGTGAGCAACAATTTTCTGCATACGTCAAATCAAATCATCAATGTGACTGTTACCCTCACTTCGCTCGGGCGACAAACTTCACAATCGTTGAAGATCGATAATTGCGCCCTTGGCAAATAATGAACTATTCTAGAAAAAATAGTAAACGTAGAATTTCACGATTGGACCCGATCGCTTGTACTGCAAATAGCGTAATGTGGGTGCCATTGCTTGATTTTTAACGATGAAATATCTTAAAGTATTTGCTAGTATTAAAAAACAATATACAGGTATGTAAATTAACTTAAACATATAATTACCGTCGTAAACTATTTTTTTCTAGTTCTTTGAAATGTGTCCAATTTCTATTATCCCAACCCAGGATATTTTTCATACTTTCGTGGAAAGTAAAAACTTGTATCTAATGGCCATATATGATGCATCTATGTAATTGATCGAATTTGAACACAGTGGATATTAATTTCACTTACCCAGTAGATAATTAATATCCATAATTATATATGTTCGGAATATTCATGTATTGTTGATATCTGGATATAAAGATTTTACAACTATATTCCGTTCTTAATCGTCTTCTCTGCAGTTTTACCTTATTTGTAGTGCGGTAAAACAATTAAATTGTCATTACGGTCGTTTTAATCACGAATTAGTACAAACACTGCGCATATACGCCGGTAAGAGCAAAATAGAATTGGTTTTTCAGCGACGGTAATGCCTATAACAAGAACAACTACTTCTTTCGAAGCTCCTCTTCACTCCACATCCCAAACAAGGTGCAGAAAAAGGACAGCCAGCCAGTCTTGAAGCCGAGGGCGCCGGTTCTTCTTTACGAGAACACGGGTTGTATCAACAAGTATCCAGTCACTTGCAAAAATTCATTAGGAATTTTGCGATTAGGGTGCACAACGTACTGAAAATTTGCTCGAATCCCGAAATACACAGGTATCAAGGCATCGAAGAAAAAACGGAAGCCGAGGACGCAGAAACGAAGCCGACCGTCGCCGACGGCTCGACATCTGTCCGTGTAATAACCAGAGGCCGGATTCGAATACGGTGAAATGAGAATTCCCCGGGATATACGCACGTCTGATTTGTAATTTATAGTTTTACTGTTGCACATCACACGGCGCGAAATAATTAACACGTTTCGACATTCCGCCAAGCATTTTCATGCCTTTATGGCGCATTATCGGGACGATCCTTGTGGTGTGCAATTTTTTTTCCTTTTTAAAAACATATGAAGGGAGATTTTTTAGGGAAGCGTGTGGGAATATTACGATGTACTTTGTCATTTAATACGTGAGCGAATAAATGTATGGTATCATGTGGCACGAAATGATAATTAACCGATATTAAATAATAAAAAATTGTATATTATACACTAATTATAAACACATTTTTAATTAGTCTTATAAAATCATTTTTTAGGTTTATTATAGGTGTACAAGTTGTTACACAAAATGCTCTTATTATGTTATTATTTATATATTTATTTTAGAAATTATTTATTTCTATTATACAATGGAATTCTTTATCGCATTCCATTACGTCGTAACTATGATTAAATAATGAATCAAAGGTTTCATTTCGTTTAGAATAAGTTTCTGACTTTTGTATTATATTTTTATATGGCAGAACCTGTAACAGAAATGTTCGAAACTTTTTCGTAATGGGATATTTTTCTCTATCTTTGAGAACTTCTTCTTCAAATCCGTAAATGCAGTTTGATTTGTTCATAAATTCTTTGTTTTTGCGCAGCATCATAATTTACTTATATTGAAATGGTTCTAGTTTTTGAACAAGGGTAAAAACTCTCGTAAAAGAGCAAAAAATAACGCTGATCCGACAAACTGAAAGATTGATTATCATATTCTTGCATAATCTAGACCAAAGTTTGGTTTTCCAATTAATTGCATATGAGTTTGAAATAATTGTCTTACTGACACAGAATTATGGTAACGTTTATCGGATATTATATCCCAAACAACACAATCGTCAAATTTGAGATCGCGTCCCAATGATCGAATTTCGGCAAAATTATCAATATAAAAATGTGTACTGCAAATGATAAGATAGGCACGGTAATTAAACATACAAGGATTGGGATATATTATTATTCAAATATAATTAAATATTTGGTTTTTGTTTATATTTAGTTTATACCATGCTGAACAAAAATATGAATACTCAATATTTCGATGGGGTGTATTTGGATTCTGGCGCAAAAAAAAAAACAAAATTGACTCTCAGTTATGAGTTAAAATGGCGCAGATTTGGTTGGACTGCGTAATTTTTCGAATGATTTGAATCCTTAGAATACGACTTTGTCTTGCAATGCAAATTTTCATCACAGGTGTCCCAAAACATTTTACGCCTTCAAAAGCATATGCAGATGATGAAGTTTTCCAGTCTTTTATTAAAGCTTTAAAGCCCTTAATTAAAGCATAAACTTCAATGTCATATAATCTACTATGACGAAAATCAGTGTTCTACCCACGCCTGATACCCTCGGGTTGAATACGCAGTCCTTTTGCAGAACGTTTTCCCATGTTGACGTTATATGTTGTTTTGAAAATTAATTCCTTCATTTCATTCATTTTTTAATATGGACCAAAAAGACATACGAACATTCGTGTCTACTTGCCAAATTTGAACTTCAAATTTATATTTTTTCATACTCTTTGTGAAATTCGACTTTACGCACCGAGTTTTAAAATGCGATTAGATAAGACCGGTGCGTAGAGTCGAGTGTTTTCACCCAAGTATCGAACACCGTTTTTTTTATAGTATGGATAAAATTCGTATTGCGAAGCTGAACTCAAAGGAGCCGACGATCAACACAAATACGTAAAGTCGAATTTTAGGCATACTATGAAAAAATATAATATATCGACACTCTTAAAGTCTTTACGCACCAACATTCGTATGGAATTCGTATTGAAAAGTAACTATAATCATCAAGATCATCACCGTACTCATCATCCTTACCCTCCTCATCCTAATCATCAGCAGTACGCACATCATTATCGTCACCAGCATCACAATGATCGTAATCTTCATCATCTTCATTCATCATCATCTTCATTGTCATCCTCATGAGCATACTCAGCATCGTCATCAGTATCATTATAAACATCGTCATCCGCATTTTAATCATTCTCATCATTTTTTAACGCACTGTTACGCGTGACTGTGTGCGTGTGTTCAAGAGTATGATTAAATGCGGCCGGTGCCTACATTTTTGAATTTTTACACCCTTTTATTCAACAATTTTTTGATATTTTATACATAACATTCATGGCGCCAATCTAATCTTATTTTAAAGAACGGTGCATAAACTCGAACTTCACACTCTTTTATCGAAAACCACTACTTTATACTTGGAAGTTTGATATGAAAAGGGGCAAGCTCTGAAATTCGTTTGAAACACTCGGTTTTATTCCTTTAAGTTTGTAGTAATGATATGATACATATCATTGTCATGTATATACATGTGCTAAAAAAATGGTGATGATGATTAAGATGCTGATGACTATGATTATAACGATACTGATCAGCATGCTTTCGAGTATGCTAAGATGATAAAGATGATGAAGATGACGATAATGATGAACATGTTACTGATGATGAAGATGATGATGATGATGATGGTTATGATGATAATGAGAGAGCGAAAGGGGGAGCTTAAATATGTGAATGTGCCTATGCGAATTACAAGGTGACCGACATTTTGGTCCCCTGAAAATTCCTCCTCGGAAATTTCCCCCCGGAAATTTCCCCCTCCGGAATAACACTCCTCGGGAAATTCCCTTCTAGAAAATAACCCCCTTGGAAATTTACCGCCCAGAAAATAGCCCCTCCGGAAAAATGGTTTCTGGAAGTTCCCCTCCTCCCTTCAGAAAATCATGTTTTATGAAAATAACGGACTTATTTATTTTTATCGTAAACCAATGATACATTCTTTTAACAGTTTTATGCAAACTAAGGCTAGGTTAGGTTAGGTTAGGCGTTCTTTTTCATTTTTAGTGTTGCTGTCTTCGCATCGACTAGCCCCTGGTCAGGCCCGTGCTCATGTGTACCCTCTTTAATTATAGAGCCTATTTGTTTTGCCGTAGTGGTGTGACATATAGCACGACAGGATTAACTTCGGTACTTAATGCATCGCCAGATCACTTTGGTGGTCGTTTCTTGATGTTTATTAAACATATATCCATTTAGTATTAATATCGGTTTATGTCGATTCGATTTGATGATGTCGAGAGGCATTTTGATACTTCCTGTGCTTGAGTCAACTATTAACTAGCGCGTGAACACTGAAACTGAGCAATATATGTATATGATTGGAAGTTTCTGGGGGAATGATAAAACGTGGTTTTCTTTTTTCCGGAGGGGCTGTTTTCTAGGGGGTAAATTTCCGAAGGAGTTATTTTCTAGAAGGGAAATTTCCGGAGAGGTTTATTCCGGAGGGCGAAATTTTCGGGGGGAATTTTCCAGTGAGGAATTTTTTGGGGGGATTACTCCGGGATCCGTATTACAACATATTTTATCTTTGCTGCCAACTTAAATTTGAGGTAAAAACATTAAACACGAATAAACCCACTTTTTGAAACGAATTTGTTAATTGGTCCCATTTTAAATCGAACTTCCGAATTACCACCTTTCTTGCATAATTTTAATCGTTATTGTAAATATTTGTGACGCACTTTCTATTTTATATTTATTTCGCATGCATATTAGCATGTTATGTACGTATATAGTATAACCAGATTCGTTTATTAATAAATCATTAAATAAAACAATATTAAAACTTCAGTAGAAAAGTACAGATCAGTTACGCACGAAAAATTTCATAAATTAGAGCAATCTTTCGAATTCTCTGCAAAGATTCCGAGGGACCACCATGTTTAACGATCAGGTCCGATTTGCTCGAGGATGTTTGAGGCGTGCGAATTTACGAAAAGCATGAATCGGTGGCGTTCACACGAAATTAATTACGTATAAGACATAAAAGTGATTACACGTGATACGAGTTGTAAATACAATGCATCGAATCCCGAAACCGGTACCAACTGCAATCGCACACGCAACTTTTGAAAGCTCCGTCGCGCATTTCTTGCATTGTCGTCCAATCATCGTCGTTTTCCTTTTTTACTCGTTAACTGAGGTCCGGGCGTCATTTTGACACCCGTACGGTCGATAATTTTGCGCGATAAACGTGGTTATTCCATTTGTCGGGGCTAATTTCGCGGGTCTTAACGCCATACCTGCAAGCGCGCACTCGCCGATTCGCAATATACGAACTTACTCCCTCGAATGCCGGAGATCGTTTTTGCACTTCTGTTTTGGTACACGCCGGTAATTGGCGGGCAAGGAGCGTTTTTTACGATTTCGCACTCACGCCCATCAGGTCTTGCACCGCGTGCCTTGCGTACACGCTTGATCCCTCAGCGTTATTGCCCGGGCGGAAATATCCGCCGGTGCGCATTATATACGAAATCCCGGGAAAACGGCAGTTCAAATATTTGTACAACCGAGGGTACTCGAAGTACCGGACCGATTACCAGCACCTGCCGAAATAAAGTAATTGCGCGTAATTACTGTAAATTGAAAGAGTATCCGTCCTGACCGTTGGAGTTACGCGCTCCGGGCAAAAGGGCACAAAATTCGCTGAACGATTGACCCTTTCTTAGGCCCAATTGATTCTTGTCAAAGTAGTCAACGAGGGCGAAGATGGCTTTCTTACATACCACGAAAAATGCAAACTACGGTCCATGTAACGAGGGCGAGGGTGTGCTATTTGGCAAATACCTTATTATTGAAATTAGGAAACTTTTTCCTCCTGTCATTAGAACTTTTTACTCCATTTGTCGAAACTTTTTTAATTTAGGTTGCATCTGAGGCATTTTAGTGCCCAAAAATTGGTTAAAGGCGGGTTTGCGATATTAATTTAAATAGTACATTTAAGAGGAGATATAGATTATATAATCCGATATCATCTACATAAACCGTGAAATTTCCCTATAAATGGCCTAATAATAGACGATGAGAGATTTAGAAGTGTACTCTTTTAAAGATTGTCTTGATTTAGACACATTAAAAGCACTAAAATTTGTTTAAAATACAGTGATATGGGACTAAGAGCTATATCAATATACATAAATATATATTATAACCTTCGATTATTTATTAATATGTTGTCAAAGTTTACTAGTTTAACTCACCAGCATAGTTTACGTCTTCATCGGCAAATCGACACTATACTGAGCCACACGTTTTCCATTTTAAGTCTTAAAAATATTTTATTTCCTAATAAAATGAAAAATGATTGCATGGTATTAGTGACCTGTGTGGATGGGAAAAATTATTTTATCCTTTTTAGTCCATTTATAAAAACGTGGTTTTTAAAAAGAATTTTTAATTCATTAATTATTTACATATAGTATAGGAAGATGGTGGCCTCTTTACCCAGAGCCTGATGAAAGTTTAATAAACGCCATAGTTATGAACATTTTCCAACTGCACTCTATTTTATAGAACTATAAAAGTACTTCGGAAAGTCGACGAAAAGGGAAAAGTTCCCGTAAATTATAGACTCAAATTAAGCCACTGGTTCAAGATAATTCAAGGTAGATTGTATTTTGAAAGGTTATGCACGGAAAAAACAGGTTTGAAACCGACCAAAGAAACACTGTGAATTAAAATATCGATAGGTCGCTACTGAAAAGAGAACTTTGCATATGGAAACCCTTTCAACCGATATGGTCCTTGCAACCATAGACATGGAAGGGAATAATTATCACTATAATATAGTAAAACAACCATATCTTAGGTTGTAACCACCGTAGTGATTTTTCCGGTTGCGTGTTATATATTATACATTCGTAAACCAAAACAAGATATAAGGTTAACCAATAAAATAGACAACTTCCTTTAAAATTTTGTAAACGAAATAACAGCATAATACTTGTATAGTAATCTTATCAGTGCATAGGACAATAACTATAATCAAATATGAACTCGAACAGTTCCTCATTCTCCTATTATGACAGCAATATATAATAAAATGTTCCTCATTCTCCTATTATAACAGCAAACTAAAATAATATCGCCTGTGCCATATTTCTTTTGTAATTTTAATTATAACAATTACACAGAAGCTCAAATTTAAAATATTTTCAGATTTTCTGCGGTTTTTCCTCAATTTGATCTTCAAATGCCCTGGAGTTTGACGTTTCCTACTTATCTTGTATTCGAATTCAGCTACCTCAAATACTTTTGTTTCGAAATTTGCAGTCGGATTTTCTCGTGTTCACCTTGAAAAGGCGTTAAAATAACCTTGAAATGACATGTAGAAGACCTTTTAGGGTCAAATAAGCTACCAAAAGTCTTGCAATTTCGTCCCAAAATTACTATAATAGAATAGTAAAATTTACATGTTGTATTGAAGTCTTTTCGTGTGATGATTTTATTCTAGTGGCAATTATTGTCTGAATATTAAATAACAAACATGTTCCGAAATTCGAAAAATAAAATAACTATTTCCTATTCTATTAATCTGAACCAGCGAAAAACTAATATTTGACAGATAACTCAAAAAGTACATTTGTGATCGCTGCGAATCAACCAGTAGATACTGATTTCAACAGCGAACTCTTCTAAATTGGCCGGAATATCATTGAAATGAAATAACATTTCTGCCCCTTCAAGACAATGTCTATTCACTGATCGATCCAGTGAATTGGACTGAAATTAGTGGAATGGAATCACGTGCTTTTCACTGGAATATAGTGTTTACTAACTGATAGATGAGGAGAATTTCATTAAAATCACTTTATCAAACCATATGCTTTGCGACGGTAATCAATGGTTTTTACTGGAAAACAGTGTCTATTTACTGATTAATTCAGCGAATCGGACTAAAACCAGTCAAATGAAATCACTTGATCTTGACTGGAATATATTGCTTACTAATTGATCAATTAAGCGAATTTAGCTACAGTCGACTGAATGGACTATTTGCGCTAAGAAATCAGCTCCTACTCATCTTAAGTAATATACCTACAAAGCTATTAAATGTATTTTAATTGCCGTAAACACTTAATAGTTTCGCGTGTTGCGTGTGGTAAATAGAAGCTAATTTTCTAGTATAATTAATTTATTCAGTAAATTTAAGCAAAATCTATAATACAAACTTAGCTAATATAACTTTGTACACTCCCCTCAAAAACAATTTGCATGGCATTTTAAAGGTTATAAAAATAATACTACGATAAACATTATAGATAATTCCTAAAACTAAGCGCTATTATTCAATTTTTCGGTGGCGTCTCCAGTATCTAGAATTTCGTATTTGCATGGGCAATTTGTGGAACTGAAATGGGATTAGGAAAACTTAAAAAACAACACAGAACATTTATTTACGTTCCTCTTATAAAAACTTCTTGGGCCAGAAAAATCTGCTCCAATTCGAGGAATAAAGTTCTTGCAGCCTTAAAATCGACTTTATTAAAATTGTATGTAGATGTTCAGTTTTATGTAGGATGAAAAATAAATCCCTAATAAGAATTTGTTCCTATACAGTTTTTTTTTGATAACTGTACAAATAAAAATAATAATAGCGCTTACACAGAGCAATATATTTTAACAAAATTGTACACAGGGAAAACTGGAGGTAAAGAAGAGGATAATAATTGATATCCTAATATTAACCGTTAATATAATACTCTTCATGCTATACAATTATTCTAAACATGTAGATAATATAAGAAGTATAGTAAATAAAGGCGTTGTACGATCAATGATCAACCTTTTTACAAATTATAATATTATTTTACATGAAATAAATTTACGTTTCGGTTGTTGGCTATGCAATTTAAAAAAATAATAACAAAATATTGTTAATAGCAATAAGTGGCGTGCATGTTTAGAATTTTCAAAAATGTAAAAATAAGAATTGGATTCGAAGATATACAGCGAAGGCAAAAAGTCCGGGAACCGTCAAATATGTCATAAAACCTATCGATATTTAAAAAAAAACGCGGAAACCCGTTAAACGATTTTTTAAGTCTTTTTTGGGCTCATAAAGCTGTTTTCGGGTCGAATACTAAACATTAGTCATAGACGTCACTGTGATCACTTTCCAAAAAATTATTTGACTATTAAAATTGTTAATTTAGTAAATTTGCAACAAATATAGATTTTGAAAATCGACGAAACACGTGAAACAAGTTTTAAAAAAGCTCTATTTTACGGGGTGTTACAGCCGCTTTTTTCAGTCGTTTCACGTGTTTCGGAGATTTTTTATGTTTTGAAGTTACTGGATTGGATAACTCTCGATTAGTTAATTTGTAGCTAGTATTTAGTACCAAACGACAAATTCATTAGTAAGGTACTCTACTTAAATATAAAAATGATCATTGAATTCACTAAAAAGATATTACTACGCGATTAGGAATTACTAGCTTTATTAAATTGTTATTAAAACTTGTTACCAATAGCGTATCCTACTTTTAAACGTTTAATATATATTTTTCAACTACATTTGAAATGTGAACCGTGACACACTTTTAGATTTTGGTACAACGATATTAAGTTTGGATTATTAGTTATGTTTATCTCAATTTATAGAATACAAATTGTAAAACAATGAAACAACTTCACCCGTCTCGAAATTACAAGTTACAATTAGAACAATTAGCTCATACGGATTTCAATAAACAGTAATTATTTATATAAGAATAACATCGGTTTCTGATAGAAAATTGACGTCAAACAGGAGAAAAATATATGAAATACGTAGATTCCTGAAAACAACAAATTCCATTCCTTATATATAATAATTTAAGTAAGAAGTAACAATTTCGGGTCGAGTAAAAAAACCGACATTCAAAAAGCCGACACATAATAAAATAGTCACATCGACAGCGGGCAGTTATTTTTTGAAGTGTCGGCTTTTTGAATGTCGGTATGTATTTTAATAGTCGCTTTTTCGACCTGTCGGCTTTTTTATTTGTCGGTTTGTCGATCCGCACCTACAATTTCTCAAAGTAGCGCCCGAGTTTTTTTTAACTTGTTATTGTATTGCTATAACAATACATTTGGAGTTCCTAGTTCTTTCGTACACCTATTAGTTACGGTAAAAACGGAATGTAAAACAACAAAATTAATGTGGTGCGGGTCGAAATCCCAACAAATCAAAAAGCCGACAGGTCAAACAACCTACAGTTATAAAGCCGATAGTCAAAAAGCCGACACATTAAGAAATAGACACATCGTCAGGAGGACAGTCATTTTTTGAACTGTCGGTTTTTTGACTGTCGGCTTTTCCATTGTCGGCTTTTTGACTGTCGGTTTTTCGACTTGTCGGCTTTTTGATTTGTCGGTTTTTGACCCGCACGCAATTAATGTTTTGTTAATTTAATATTAAATAAATCACAATTTTGAAAATAGCCCCTATGAAAATAATTCAAATTTGCAAATTTTGCGGTTGCTCGTTCCAAATGTTCATCAATTTAGTTGATAAACCTGTCGGGAAGACACCGTGTCATCAGAGATACCTTCCACAAAGGCTCCCTTCAGCTTGGTATAATAAATGATATTCCAAGTCCGAATCTCCTCTAGGGTTCTACCTGTTCACCCCGCAGTTGAGCGTCACCTGCGCGCAATGCAACGCCCTGTGAATATTCATTTTTTGCCAGCCCCTCCGTCGGAATGCGCCGGCACTAAATATAATAAAAATACAATTGGTGTGCCTGCGCAGACAGAGGTACGTATGTACAAGGGTACCTCGGTTTGAGTGCATTTTATCTAGAGCACGCCTTCCCGACGTCCGTTGCGGGCAAAACGAGACGGGATTACGCATGTCCCGGACAAGCTGGAGGTGGCGGAGGCGGCTGATGCGGCATTTACCAGACGCGCATCCTTCCTGGGCGTTCCGAAGACCCGCCAATCAGGGGAGTCCCTTAATAGCGCGAACCGCTCAATCGGCCAACGGGAAGGGAGCCCTCTATCCGGTGGTTTGTCATCAGCCATTCAGGGGTCGCGATACTATCAGTAACCGACGAGACTGGGCCGATCGATTCCTCCAACTTGGAACATCGAGACTGTCCCGAGCAGGCCACTGCGGACACCTCCTTCCGGAAAGAACGGGATTCAGCCAAGACCTTACTTCCTTTCGATTAAGACGGAATTGGGGTAGACAAGTCGTACCATAGATTCCGTAAGAATTTTCATTTCCGTGAAGAACGGAAGCTGAGAACGTTACGTGGTTACACTTAATGATGTTAAATTGCCAAAATCCTCTGTTTGAGGAAGTCACTTGGAATTAAGTAGAGAATAATATGTCATGAACCAAGATGCACCCATTGTCGCATATGAGAAATTTCATAGTATTTCTAAAATTCTGTTTTCAATAATGTCAAACTGAAAAATCTATGACGTTGAATCATAACCAAAACTTGTCGCTGTGAAACCTACAGAGTACTTGGAACATGTTGATTCCCCTAATTTTAAAAAAGGTGCATTTTTTGGCAATATCATTGTATTGAAGGGGATGGGAGATGCGACTCTATGAATACTAACACCGTTCTCATCATCATATTCGTATTACCGCTAAATATCTATCAATGGAAAGAAATTTCCTAATATTATTTTATTGACAAATACTTTTTCTCATTTTGAATCAGCGAAATTAACTGCGAATCAGTTCATATGCACTGATTATCATTCCTTAGCTGACTAATCCGGAATAGGATAAAACTAGCCGATTATAATACATGCCCTCATTCGCAGTGACTTTCGCTGATTAAAATTTAGAAAGCAGGAGGGGTGATGGCAACTTTTGAAGGTATCTATATGTAAACCTAATACTTAGATCTTTATAAAAGCAGTAGAACGTAAAACAGTTTAAAAAATCCCTAGGTTTCACGGCGAGAGCTTTACCCCTATTACCAAGACGTTTACCTTACCTATGCTGAAAGAAATAACACCATGGCACTTTAATAATTATCACAGTGTCCTATCGCTATTTCTTTGCGCATAGGACCTCCACCAATCTTGTTCCATTAAACCTTTAGGGTTATGAAGGGCCCAAATAATGCGTAAGGTTTAGAAAGTTCTATAGCCTTCGGATAATTCACCAAGTACCTTTATTTTCTATATTCTTCAATACAAAATAGAAAAACCTTTTCACGTACCAATTATTCTCAACTAAAGGCAGTGCCAATTTTAGCGAATGAATATATGTCAAGGCCGAATCAGTTCCAGCGTGTTCGTAAATAAACACTGAAATGGATGGATACTTTCATTAATGAATAAATATCGAAATGTTCATTGTTTGAATCAGTGAATGAATTATCCTTTTATAATGAGTTATGTATGGAAAAACTGTATGTTTTCTTTAACTTTCAAGTGTGAATTTACATAAACAATTTTCTATTATTGTTATGTTCAATTTGTTAGTTCCTGGAAAATAGATTTTATTTCTCAAATAATGGGCTTCATGGATCTTTAGAGTGGATTATATTGAGTCAAACAGTAAACTGTTCCTATGCCTAAATGGCAACTTTTTCACAATGATTCTATTTGAATATTCAGCCAGAAACAGTGTATTTACACTGTTTCAAATTCAGATAGTATCGGTTAAATCATAATTTACTAATTTTGTTATTTTTCTATCTTAATTTAGTGAGAATGTGTTAATTTGGGGAATTGGGTGGCTGTAATGTAGAGTTTTAATTGCGCAAGGGTCAATTTGGAAGGAAAAACGAAACATTTAAAAATGATAAACTGGATCTTTCGACTATCGATTCAGAAGTTTATGAAAGACGTTGTGCATTGATTTGTATTTATACTGGAACTAGGACAGGGTTATGTAAGCGTTTGTATTTATGTGCGAAGTGTTAAAAATAAATTTGTTTCTTAACCCATTTCTTAACGCATATATGCAATTTATTTGAAAGTTGTCATTCAGAGGTGTCTGAAGTTGCTGATTACGTATCTGAACTTGGAATTTGAAAATTCAATATGGCGGATTCAAAATGTTGGACCGAAATACAAAAATATGAGTTTTATGAAATTTGTTACTGCCATACTCGATGACCCATTTGGAATTTTGAAAAAATAACATCGGATTCGAAATCAACGCCTCCAAAAATATCAAATGTGTATTGTCAATAACGTTCTATTATTTTATATTCTTAAAAATTATTTCTTTCTAAAAAGGTTCCCGTTTGGGCTTTACTTGTTTATACTAGCAAATATAGGCGCAATTAATAATTTTAATTACTTGAAAATATTAAAAATAGTCTTTCGGGCAATTTAAAGTTCGAATATCTTAAAAACCTGGTTTGATGGGTGAAATTTGGCAGCTAACTTGTGTTCAGCGGCCAAAAGTCTGTAAGATCCACAACCTTTGATTCGAGTTACATATTTCCCAAAACTTTTTTTTGGTGCTGTGTCCTTTGTTAGCCAGGGAAAAAATGTTTTTGATATATAAATTGAATCAGAGATTAGTAGGAGAGATTGATTGGCCCGCAATAAATAAACAAAATTGATAATTACTTATTTACTTCTAAAATATTAACGACTAAATCCTGCTATTTTAGGATGTTGTGTGCATTATGAATACATGACTAGATAATCTTAAGTAATTATATTTATACTATAAAGAATTATTTAGGAATACTTTTTCATACATAATATCATTACAACTATTCATAAACGAATCAGCTTGAGAAGCTTCAGCATCGTTTCCTGAGATACTTGACTTACAAATCAAGTATACTCATGACTGTCTTTGAGCACAATTATTCTTTTATTTTGTCTAAATTTAAGTTGCCTACAATCTTTTTTTTACATCAGGTTATAGATTTACTTTTTGTTCATAACGTCACATTGGGGGTACTTACATATCTGAGCAGATATTTTCATTGTTCTCTACTTGGATACAGCCTTAAGTCATTTTCGGGTTATCAATGAACATTGTCACAAATTACGCTATGGTTTTCACTCTTGTGTAGCTTGACTTCCAAACAAATGGAACAGTGTTTCGGAATATTGTGAAACCTTCTGGTAATTTAAAGTTCGTTTACGGAATTTGTTATGCATCAATTTTTAACTTTATTATATGGATCTCTTTTCTATTATCCTCACATATTATGCTAATTGCGCTAGTTTTGAATTATTTATGTATAAAGGTCTTATAGACCGTTAATTTTTGTAAATAAATAAATAAATTATATTGCAGTCAAGTTCTTATCACGTGTATCTCACTCAAAATTAACTGTTCATAAATGACACAACTGTATCTTCATTACTTGCGAGAATAACTGTGTATGGTAATACATAGGATGCATCTTTTCCACTGTTGTGGACTAGCAGTTCCAAATCGTACATTCTGTGTATCATGAAAATGTCGAAAATGAGTACTTTAGGACTACTTTCAATACATTTGCGAAACACTTTACCATTAGCCAATAACATTTTTCAATTCATTCAGTTTTTTTTTGATTACTTTGTGACTATTTTTAGAAAACTTGATGTATTGATTTACTACGTACGTGTAACACTACTTAAAAGGTTCTTAATGTCGAAAGTGTGTTTATTGGATTCGAACTCAAAATGTCAAGTTTAGATTAAAATAAGCCACATGAATGCGAAAAACGTGTAATTGAGTATTGTTATAATTTATTAATGACACGGTTTAAATTTTAATACTACAATCTTTAGGTTATTATTCACCTTTCTATTAAAACTTCCAGCTTAGTCTCTCACACCCATTCACATTTTTCTGCAGCAGTATATTTTATAACTATGGACAAACACCAAGTTCGCGAATCTAGACGATTTAGTTTTATGTAACGCCAAGAGGAAAATATATTTAACAAATTATTCGATGTGAAGAATATTTTGTATTATTAACCACCTCTATTCTGCAATTAGCCAACTACTCGTATATTAATTTTATTTCTACAACCGAATACTTTACTTAGTGATAAGCCAAAATTATTGTTCAAAACCTGAAATTTCATTCCAATAACTGGAGTGTACTTTTTTATTGAGTCAGTATAAAATTGGACCCCCATATGATCAATAGTACTATATTATAGTTTATAGTTTACCTATCAAATGCACAGTGTATGGTTATAATTTTATTACGAAAAGAAAACAATGCGAACAAGTTTCTCCTTGTCGTCGAATTTATTGAATGGATATATATTAAAACGATGACAAGATAATACGGAACATTTGGTGTGCCACAAAATATAGGAATCGGTTTTCGAGGGCGATGATCCGTGAAGTGGCACAACCTGTCTTCCAGGGCGAAAGTCGCGCGGTGTCGTTACTGCACAATTACTCCATAGGGGGTTGTTAGGGACATGGGGACCCGTGGCCTCTGCCTCGTGTTTACTTGTTACTCGATAGCCAATCCATTAAAGGGCGCCAGTTCCGATGCAGTCAGTTATAGGGATTTCACGTAGGATGCTCCTCTTCGTCGTTGGTGTCCTCCCTCCCTAGAGCATCTTCCCTATGCCTAGAGCAAGAAGCGTATATGTGCGAGAATGAAAAATGACTGCCACAAGTAGCGCACCAAAAGGAGAAGCTCGTTCAACAGCTTAGTCTCCTGGGGATTCGGACCGGCTATTTTACTAAATTACTTCGAAGAGAGTAATATTTAGCCTTGCTAATTCACCTTGTTAATCATCCTGCCAATTTACGTGAATTTGCAAAAATCTTTTACAGGGAAAGTATTTTCATACAATCATAGTTCCGTTTGTTTATAATAAATTGTTGTTAATATTGGTTATATTTATTTATTTTCAATAATAGTTTTTGCGAAGTTAAATCCAAATAAACTTATCATAAATGGTTATTAGATAGTAATTAAAAGGCAACCTTTATAGAAATCTAAGTATATTAGAGAATGTTTGACAAAACAAAACTTTAATTTTTAAGAAAGTCTAAAGACGTGGTACTACAGAAATACTTCTTTTTGGGCAGATATTAATACACGATTTATGTTACATAACATTCTCTGCGTTACATTGAAATCTAAAAAATGTATGAAAATAATTTTAAAACTTTTGGAAAGTACTATACTTACAGCACTGATCTCTGATCTCTAATACATACTATCTGTATAAATGTTTTTCGTAATCCGTTTTCAGTGTATTTCTGATACGACTTTTGTCGAAGTTGCCCAAAGCCTCCCTAAATACCTCCTTCGTATAAAGTACGAAGGCAGATGAGTACGATAGAGTCCAGTGCTATTAACCGGTTAACTGGTACTGAATCATATATATACAAAAAAAAGTGTCATAACTGGTACTGTATCATATATGTACGTACTTGAAAAACTTTAGAAAATTTCAACCGATTTGAACCAAAATTGGTATACAAGCGTTTTTCGGCATGCTCTATCTGAGTAATTCTAAATCCTAACCTAAAAATGACAACCTTCTATCTATATACCATAAATTTAGACACTGAGGTTTTCAAGGTCACTGGTTGCCGATTATTGCCAGTTTCCAATAATTTGTGATAACGGACATAAAATAACGTATATAGTACACTAGATCCACGATTTAAAGAACTAATTCGAGAATGACACAACGTCCTCTCATTGTATTGTTAAATATTATAAAATGGAAACTGAACTTGGAAATGAAATCAGCTGCATCAAAACCTCTAGATTAAAGTTTCTAGAAAAAAATGAAAATTTCATTTAACCCTTATTTTTCCACTTCTTTATTCCACTTCAACCCCTATTTACCACCCCTGTAGCATGTTATAAAATAGAAACTGAACTTGGAAATGGAATCAGCTGTATTAAAAAACCGTAGATCTAAATTTCAAGAAAAACTAAAAATTCCATCCACAACTCTTATTTTTTCACTTCTCTACTCTACTTCAGCCCTTATTTTTCAACCCTTTAGGATGTTTTAAAATGAAAACTTAGCTTAGAAATGGAATCAGCAATATGAAAGAGATCTAAGTTTCTAGAAAAACTAAAAATTTCACCCTCAACCATTATTTGTAACCCCTTGAGGATGTTGCAAAATTGAAACTGAGCTTGGAAATGGAATCAGGAGCACAAAAAAACCTCAATGGAAATAAATATCACGTATTTTAGAGGACGTTTCGCATCTGCCAGAATCAGCACGAAAAGTGTAAGATGCTGCACCAGTTAACCCGTTAATCATCTGAGTTATCTATTATTGCAGCAGATGATGATGAAATAAAATAAAAATGCCATCAGTTTGTTGCATGATAATCACATTAACATTCGGTGTCTAAAAATTTCGGAAGGATTCTGCCTAACTCGGAACCCAAGTCCTTCGGATCTGTTCATGGATAAAACTCAATACTTAAGACGGCGATAGTTCACTTTTCAATATTGTTATAGAGAAAGTGACTTAAACAACAAAAAACGATGAAATAAAATTCCTAAAACTATGTGATCCATAACTTCCAAAAATTAAAGTAAGCAAAATGTTGATGTCGTCTTCTTGCCTATACTCGTTAAGAACTGAACAGTTCTTGCTAAAACATAACCTCTTCTTGATTGTTCTCTTCTGCACAAAGTTTTTTTATTCCCACGTAAATAACCTAAAAAAATCACCACTACTATCATATATCCTACCGATGCACCAAGCTACTGCAGTCCAGGAATAAGTAAGTTTTCTCTGTTTTCATTCACAATTGCTTGCACCAGCTTTCAACCTACAATTACAATCTTTTATTTATTTCATTTGGCTGTAAGAGTTAATTACACGAATGCAACACTTTCTTGTAGTTCTTTACTTTGCAATCAAAATACTTGTTGCATTTGTGTTATTATTTCTTTTTGATTCTTGGATTGAACTGTAGCTTTGAGGACTCCGAACCTCATATACAATTGGTCACATTCATGTAATTATTCCGCCTTTATTAACTTTAGTTGTTTCACCGACTGGTAAGTTTGATTGCGTAGTCAAAGTTTCGGTTATTGGTAACTGGTATCTGTTTGTTCGGATTTTGACTCATGATCTCCAAGTACTTCTCTTTTGTTCAGGATAAACTCTGCATACTTCCTAATTAAAGGAGACTTTGTATCTAGAACATATTCTTGTAGCTCCAACCTCTCACTTTCCTGCATTTCTTGTTTGGTTTTCATATTATTTCTTAAATCTACGTATTTGGAGAAGGCATTTACTTATTGAAAGTCAATAGTAATAAATACTATTCCGGATCCTAGGATTTTTTGTATGTAAATTATATTCATTCTTATGAGATCTTTTTCACTCGTTCATATTGAATTCGCGAATAAAAATTATATGGTAACGATATAGATTACGACCATTATTTAGTTTACATGAAATTACAGCTGCGTGTAATTGATACCTTTTTTATTTATTTTTTAATATATCAAACCTTAATTTAAGTAAAACTTAATAATATAAAATTTAAAATTAGTTCAAGAAAAATAAGTACCGCTAATGAAAGCAAGTGTTATATTTGTAAAACTAATGGTGTTAAACAGCAACGGCGAACTGTTTCGCAAGTCAAACGAACTCCACATCTGTACAAGCAGTTCTTACAATAACCGAATGTATGAAAGAAATGTAACTTCAAGGCATTCACAAAAAAACACAAAGCCAATTTCTCCCAGTAACGAAGGAGCATAATGCTCGAGGAAATTCAAAAAGTAATGAAAGGATCAGCAATGCGTGTGCATGACAAATGCCCACAGTTATGTAAATCCACAAAAAGTTTCCGAATATTTCCAATTATATAGGTAAAATCCACATATCGGATCAGATAATCTTTAAACTTATAAGTAAAACATAAACGTAAATGACGTCCTTAAATCGGTGGCAAGCGAACGCGCACACGTACGCGTACTGTTCGTGCGCCACAACTTAGTAACGTTACAAAAAGTACAAAAAGGGAGTAAGTATCCAAATTACTATCAATATTACGTAAGATAATCGGACGCAACAAAGTCCATAGAAATATATAAGTTGCGTGTGCGAATGACACGCAGGTGCAGAGGAACGAATCTGAGGCACGAGCTTGGCACAGTAGCACCGCGCCCAAAATTATCGGGACGACTTGCAAGAGCAGATCGGATCTCAGGGTAAACCTAAGTGTCAAAATCGTTCCTTCGGGCACAATCACGTGACAGCGGTTTCCAATTGAGATCAGAAGTATCTTCGTGATCCTTGGATTCGTCGGAGCGGCGGCGGCGTAGTCAAATCCGTAGTTATGCCATTGACTGTCAAACAGGAAAATAAATGGTATTCCAGATTCTGCAAAAGGACTGAATATTCTGGAACATTTCGGAAATACTCAAAATGTTGCAGCTGCTAAACGGTTATATGCTATCTGAAATTATATTTTTTATCGTCTTATTGTGGACTACGAAGAAACGGGATTGCGAGCGTGCATAAAACTACGATTAAAGGTATTTTCGAATGATTTTTAGAAACGCGTCTTCGTGATCTGGTCTTACTTTTATTCTGCTGAATATAATTATATTGTAGAAACTAAAAATATCAAATTATCTGCATGACGAGGAAAGGATTTTTGGTTGTTTTGTTAACTCTTTAATATATCCTAAATGGCTTTTAATATAATACGAAGAATAGCTATTAAAGCTTAGTATGAGTTTTTAAATCGACGCAAATTTATATCGTTCTGATACATACACTCATCCTAACTTAGGTTTTTTGTAATAAAGACAAAACTATGGATTTAATCAGCATTATAATCTTTGGTTAGGATTAATAATTATAAAAATGAAAGACAAAAAAACAACAACAGGTTTTAACAGCCATGAAAGCCAATACATATACACATTATGGGTTTTAAGGGAAAACAGTCGCGCCTGATCAGACAATAAATATTTTAGAAAAATTCACATTAATTTCCTGGTTTCTAAAGACTTTTAACATAAGTTTTAATTTATCCCATTTTTTACATTTTGGAATGTATTTTAATGCATTATTTACATAACTACATATGTCACATAATATTATGGATAGTTCTGTGTACAATTAATTACTTTATATACATATATTATAACATAAAAGTTCATGATGAATATACGATTTTAGTTTCATGTACAGTGGAATACTTACTTGAAGAAAATTTCAATTAATCGTTTTGGCAAAAAACTATAATTCTTTAATCAATCATTTGATAAAATTAACGATAAACACTGTCAGATACAGCAAATTTTCAAAGTTTTAAAAAATAATAACCTATAACTACTTTTAATTGCCATCACAGAAGTGCGTATGTATTGAATTTAAACGACGACTGTTATAAATGATTATCCACATATTATTTAGAATGCATTAATATTCCGCGCTATTATTTTTGTAAATAAAATCCTCCGAAAAAAACATTTCCATGTAAAATCCCGCCAGGTTTTTTTATTTCTTTTTACATAAAGAAACATATTTTCTAAAAATAGTCAGTTGCCAGTAACACAAAGTAACATTACAGCATGTTTTCGTTACAAACTACATTTCACGAGCTACAGCTATTCGTTGTTCAAAACTTTTCTTTTTAAGAAATTATTAACATTGATAACACAATAATGCTTTACAAAAGTGTACTTATATAATTTAGGCTTTATCGCTATTCTACGATAAATGTGAAATCATATAATAAGGCCAAGTTCTTTCTGAAAACATAATGTGTAAATTATATACAAACTTGACCTAAACATATACAGATCAGAACACGAATTTCTCTCTATAATTTTCAAAACACCAAACGATAAATTACAATTATTTATGTAATTTAGATCGATTCTTAACACAAAGAGATAGATTGAATATTTTCCAGATTTTACTTCCGTATTGAATTTACCATTTTCATTTTTTTATTTTTCACCCCTAATAGAAATCGAATTTAGCCATACTGGGAGCTGAATTAGGAGCTGAATTTAGTTTGCACTAGATGGGAGCTAATAGTGAATCTTGTCTATAGCGCTAGCACGGCTACTTTAGATTTCTACCAGGGACAGAAGATTTATAATAACATTATAATAGTAAACAAAAACTCGTAAATTCTTGTCACATTTAAATGTCTTATTTATGCGGACATTATAATAGGTACTTCAAAAATATATTTTCAGAATAAACGGCTCAAAATATCTGTCTTCGATATAAAGCGTTGTAAAATCTGTTTCAGTTTATGGTTAGTAAATAACACACATTTGCATTTTCGTCCTCGTCACCATTAAATTATTTTAATCATTTAGAAAATTCAACGTTAAGGGTAGTTCTTTACTTTTTAAAATGATCCCTGCTTTGTAAATCCCGCACCTTGGCCACGAAACTGACAATGAATTTTTAAAACTTGGCTCGTTTATATGGTATTTCAACACATGTTTTACTAATGTAAAAATTGACCAACTACAAACCGAATATGCTATCGAGCGAAACAGGCACATCTAATATTTTTCTTTGAAATATTAAAAAACTAAAACTCAGGACGACCGTGTTTCAGATTAAGACTACCGTTTTAGCCATGTTCGTGAGTAGTGTGTTTTTAAGAAACTCCATTTATTTAAGATTGTCATGAAATTTTCAGAACAAAATATTTTAATTCCAAATGAGGCTACATGCGGAAATTAGCACTAATTCATCATGAATTTTCAGATGAAGTGTTAATATATTGGAGCTTCAATTTGTCGGTCTCCTAGGAACATGTTTTTCGTCAATGTCTTATTATTACGCATTCAATATCTACACCGAATAAAAAATGGTATAACAGAAAACTGAAATACTAAAGCATTATATGCAACTCAGAATAAAATGAACTCATTAAGGCCTAATTAACATAAAATTGAGCAGAGAATTTGGGCTCCCAATTTTTATTGAAATCGGTGAGTTTTCTACGAAACGACATTTTCTAGATGTTTACGGGTGCAAATGTCACCGTACACTGTTTTTTGACAAATTTTCGGATAAATCGAGATTTTTAAACGATTTTTTCGAGAAAATGGCCGTTTATAACCAGGAAAATTCTTTATGCAACAAATGGCTACAAATGTGTTATAAAATCTTATACTCAAAAAATAAAAAATATCAAAAGTTTGCTTTAAACAATCTTTTACTGCAAAATCGATAACATCGGTAATTTAGATTTTCTATTCATATTACCAGTTTAATTTATTTTATTTTATTTTCATGACTCTTCATAATTTGTGAAATCGTATATTAAAGGATTTCGGAAAATGTTGATCATGAATATGCTAAAATATTTTAAAAATTCAAAATGGTAGAATTTTTTTACTTTTTTAATGGTTTTTAGTTTAAAATGTTGACTCCAGGATTTTCGGAGTTTTTCAATACAAACAAAAATGGTTGAAAATTAAAATTGCCGTATATGGTAACACGGATTTTAAAAATATTTTAACTACTTTTATTTGAAAATGTCCTACTCGGAGGTTTTGGAGATCTGAAATTGCGACTCAAGACAAAACATTAATTCTACCCACATTCTCCAAATGGTGTTTTACATAATATATAAAATATGTGTGCCATTTTCGAACAGTGAAGGAATACTCATTGCTGGGTTAGCGACTTTCATCATATTTACTGCACAAACAGTATTATTTGAATAGTAAAATAAAGCAAACGAAAATTAATACGAATGAAATAGAAGTAGGTGGTTTTACACTTTATGGTTGGAATCGCTTAAGATAGTCCTCACTAATCCTGCAAATAAATTGGCCAGTGAAAACTATTAACATCCGGATATCTAAGAGTGAGGCATTTTTAATAGACCTTCAGGAATAGGATTTCAGAAAAACTGTCGTGACATGGTCAAATTTCGTAAAAAGAAATACATATATTAGACATGCATTTTGAACCGCTTGTATTCTTAACCAGTTTTTCTAAACAAGGCAAGGGCCGAATACCGGGAAGCATTACAATAAGTGAGGACGTTCAAGAAATTCGCAGAGCCCATTTTCGTTTCGCAAAACAATTCACGCCTGAATGGATACTCTCTGAATTCGAAACATTACAAAACTCGCCATTTGAATCAGTGAATGAAAACCCACTGCTGGGTCAGTGACTTTCATCATATTCACTGCATAAACAGTGAAAAGGTGAACGAATTTCACTGTTTCGCGTTAAAGTTTCGCTAATTCTAGCATTGAATCAATGTTATTGTCTCGCAAAGCAACTTAATTTCACTGAGAAAAACAATGAAATTTCACTGCTTCTCCGTGGCTCCTTTTTCACTATGTCAATCAGTGACAATTCACTGAAAATCAGCGATTTTCACTATTTCAAATTAAAAGAGTACAGTTGCCGTAGCCATGCGTAATGGGATTCCATTTTTTTAGTTAAGTGCAGTGAGAATGACCAAATGCAATCAAACGTAACTAAGCTCTGAGCTTCTTGGGTTACAGGAATGGTGTTACCTTTACCTGAGATGTTAGCTTGATTTTGGTCGTTTCTTACTTCCGATTAATAAAAGTTTCGATTTTAAACGATTTATAATCAGGGCATTATCATTAGCCTAATTTTCAATCTTCAAAATATTTAGATTAAATACCGACATCGCGCGCAAAATGCTCGGTCTGAACCGATACAAGGATTTGCATGTCATCGGCATGGGTGCTGATATTAACATTGTTATTGATACAGCACTCATAAATATCAATGTTGAGGATTGTAAAAAATAAATTAATTGTGACAATCTGAGATCTGTTTGCTAAAGGAGCGATGTAAATTGTAGGAATCAGTGGCATAAAATGATAATTTATTATTTAACTGTTGAGCGATGTCTAGCGTCCTACTTTTCGGGAATATTTGCAACCACATTGTCCACCGTGTTATGATATAGTTAAAAACTAGAAAGGGTATATCGAAAAATACTTCTTCCTTGCCGAATTTCATATATAGAAGAATTTTCTACTCACTTTGGCACTTTAACAGTTCGGCCTAGAGAACTGTATTACTTAACCCTTTTTTGCCCAAAATGAGAGAAGCAGGTACATCAACATCAGCTCAGTTTCTGTGGTAGAAAGAATTTTTCTTAATTTTTGGAAAATACATTTCAGACTATTTTGAAGTGTGAAAAACCGACTGTTTCTGCAAAATAAAAAGAAATTGTCATGTTTTTTATTTTTCACGATTATCTTTATCGAAACGGATTATAATCAATGAAATGTATATATAAAAAGTGATCCCGATTGTTGAACATAAATAAAATATTAATAGATTATTTTTTAAAAGCAATGGCCGATTCAAAATGGCCACGGAACGAAGTAAATTTTTTCAAAATTATTATTTAACGAAGGTAAAGTGTGTATGAAACTCAATGCCGTTTATCGGAGGCCATATTGAATCCGCGATTTTGATCTTGTTAGGTCAGAATATGTATGATATTCGTAATTATCTAACATATATGTTCAACTTTGAAACTCATTTATGGAAGAACGATTCATATAAGAGGTACAATTTACATACGGTGGCCATTGTGGATCCGCTATTTTAGATTTATCAACTCAAAATTATTATAGTTTTCGTCCATAACCAGTCAATATTTACATCATCGCTATATTACTAAAAAAAAACTTTTTATGCTCTCTATTTCAAGGAAATAATAATTTTGAAAAAACGTGAGTCGTTTAGCGGCCATTTTGAATCGGTCATTGCTTCTAAAAAATATTCTATTAGCATATTATTTATGTTCAACAATTGGGATCACTTTTTATAAAAAAAACGACCTTAAAGCATGGAATTTTTTTAAATTTTGAATAACTTTTGCTGAAATAGTCATTTTGTGACTATTTGCTCGAGGGGAATCGATAGAGCACACCTCAAAATAGCTGAAAACATATTTTCCAAAAATTAAAAAAATTCTTTCTAGTGTACAAACTGCTGATGTTGACGTACTTGCTTCTCTCATTTTGGGCAAATAAGGGTTAATTATTGTACGTTAAAACTGTACGGTTATTTTGTTTCTGGTGGAAATAAACTCATCAGATATTATTTTGAAAAACTCTAGACGTCGATGGTCATCTAAGATAAGGAAACAGAAAGTACCATATTTCCGTTGTACGCCGCTTCATTATTTTCCATAGGAACGTTTATAGAATAGCCCCTAACGCTCATCAAAATCGAGGAACTGTTTTAAAATGCAATTATATTATTATCCATAAAGAAACGCCTTTTCCGTATCGCAGGATGCAATTTGGCAGTTCGGTCGGTTCCAGAAGGGCTGGGGCATTTTTGAGGGAGAAGGAAAGAGCTTGGCTGTAAACGGGGGAGAGAGCTTCGGTCTAACGCAATGCGCGTGTGGGACGTGCTCGGGGAGGCAGAACGTTGTAGAAGGGTAGGGGAGATGTTGGGGGGAAGCAACCCCTTCCCCTTGCGGCTTTCGCCCCCGTCCGTACCCGGTGTGACAACGATACAACACGCCTGCCCGGCGGGCAAGTGCCTGCTGTAGGGGCCACGAGGGCCATGGGCCAGCCCGATAATCTACCCAGCACGCGACCGCACGCCATCGTTCCTCACGGTTCACGGAGCACGCTCTGGATCCTCGGAACAGGAACGGGAACGGGGGACCAAATCGAAAGCAAAGCCCGTAACCCCCGAGCCGGCAGTCAGACACGCCGTGTCCCTCGCGTGGACCACATCGCGTCCTTGCCTTCGACTCATCCGTTTCTTCTTCTTCTTCTTCCTCCTCTCGATCGGTTCTCCTAGATCCCCAACAACCAGATTGTCGCGAATCCAAAAGACTGGAACCTGGTGACCAAGTGTGCCGGGACATGGATTATCGTAATTTTCTTGAAACGTGGACTTGGTTGTCAAGTCCGGTGTGACTTTGAGTGACAAGTCGGGGTGGCATCCTAGAGATTTGAACGGGAGATAAGAACCGGCTAACTCGGAATTGATTATTCGCGAAGGGAGTTTAAGAGGCAGTCGTCGAATTGGATCGATGCGTAATAGATCTCGATCGTAAACCTATGCGCGATCCAGACTCTTAAGAGGGCGATCACAAACTGAAATTGGCGAACTTCACGATTTGAACGCACGTGGTTGCTTTGGAGTACAAGACGAATGCCGGCCGATAGCTGACCGGGCTCGGAAGCCGATTTCATTCTACAAGTGAGTATTGACATTTAACTTTACTTTCATTGTATCACTCTATGATTTAATTCACTCTATTCAGTTATATGTAATTTTCCTTACATTCCCAACTATGCACATTTAGACTCCATTTAATGGCTGGAGCAATTTTTTCAGCCTGACAAAACATCATTTTATTCCATTTAGTAGAATTGCATACCTATGATTAGGACAGTGGACAATCACAGTCAACTGTATGACATCTGTGCTTTGGAGTAGAATAAAGCCGAACTAAAGCTTCTAATGAATTTCATTTCTTGTATAAGCGTTTATTCCGGAGAAACAGAATTAAATTCTTGCATTATTTAATGTTTATACTTTTTTACCCAAATGTTTGTTTGTGTAGAATTTGTTGATATAGTGAAAAGTGCTGTTTTCGAACATGAAAAATCAATCTCTCAATGAGAAAAGTTTCGACGTTTCGACTCACTATGTGGTCGTTATCAACAACTGATTTCTGCCACAATACTTTTGTAAATCGCGATACAATGTCATATTTACATTTATTGTTTACATTTATGACATTCTTAGTAATCTCTGCATCCTTTGACGTTTACTCGTCGTGTGCTGATTGCTTCTGGACACTATCATGTGTTATAACCTCATTTAAGAAAGGTTCAAGATTAATAATGCTGATTTGCGATTCTTTCATTAAAAAATGAGCTTTTGCAATTTCGAGAATGCTATTTGAAGCTTTTTCATTTGATCGAACCTACGGCATCTCGAATACCATATAAATAAATGAAGCTTTTTTAATTAAGATTAATTATGGATAAATCCATAACACTTTTAATATTTCACTTCAGTTCAGAAAAAAAATAACATTTTTGGTGCAGACTATATCCAAACATTTATTTTAATTAATTCATACACCATTAAAGAATAAGAAAAATGTGGTGCCGCTTATTATTAATAATAAGATATTAATAATATGTAACTATTTAATGACATTTAGTGACATTTTCCTAGAATTTTTTTCATCGATGATGTAAAAGAATGATGCGCTGGTTATAAACAGCAATATACATCAATTTAAAAAACACTGCGTTTTATTCAAAATCAGACATTTTTGTTTGCCGGGAACAAAACAAAATGAGTAATTTATGTGAATCAAATATTAAGAAAATTAAACGGCAAACTTATAAATTGTTATTGACGGTTGAATCATGCGTAGAGCGCCGAAGCTCTGCCTCTCGAGTATAAATATTTCTATGCAAAAAAATGTTTACACAATGTTTGGGTTGTAGATAACCAAAAGCACCACCTCAAAAGTAATTTAAAATTAATACATAATATGTGTGAAAGGCCATTTTTTAAGATGCGGGGTTCTATTTTTAAATCTAAAAAGGTTATAAAACCCTTTGGTGTGGGAAGACTCTCTATAACTTAACCTTTTGAGCTGGAATTTTTCTGGGCATTGAATTGTTATGAATTATTATCAACACTGGTATAAAGGCTTTTTCAGAGTCGTAGATGTCGAATCCGTTATCGGATTTTAAAATTTCAAAATGGAAGATCTATAAATGGCGGACAAAATGAACAAAAGTTCAATGAAAACCGACAA
This sequence comes from Trichopria drosophilae, assembly GCA_030407085.1. Classification (NCBI taxonomy): domain Eukaryota; kingdom Metazoa; phylum Arthropoda; class Insecta; order Hymenoptera; family Diapriidae; genus Trichopria; species Trichopria drosophilae. Next base: position 163,028,909 of record CM059582.1, on the reverse strand, counting down.
CACTGAGTATTTTGGGATTTTTGTGGCCGTTGAATACGAATCCGTTAATGGTTTTGAACAAAATTTGGACAGATTCGATATGACGGATTAAATAAACAAAAGATTGGAACAAAAATTTACAAAGCCTATCGGAAACGATATTGTTCGACATATTGGCTGTGTCATTTTGAATATGTAAAAAGTGATAACGATACGTAATCAACGACTGCAAATTCTGAATGTTGTAAATTTTGATTGAACATTTTTGATATTGTTCCCCATATTGGATATGCCATTTTCATGTTTGAAACGTGAGTAAGGAATTCATATGCAGCTACGTCGAAGCAATACACTACCTAACAGTTAACGACAGATGAATTTTCATGACAATAATTAAATTTCTGTAAAAATCTGTAATCAGAAAAAAACAAATTTGGCATTAGTTTGTATTTATAAATATATTTATAAAACAAGATAAATTTTTCGTTTTGCACTCGAGAATCATAAAAAATGATGTCAAACCAGGTTCATACTAGGGGTTGTCTGTGATTCCAAGGGTTAACTTTATTCTATAGGGATTTTCATGTACAATAAGACCCACATTTGATATTTCAAATAAATATAAACGTATAAAAAGTTATTATATACCTAAATATTCGTACAAGAAGTAATTTAAAAAAGTGGACTCAATTTTGTCCGGCATTTTAGCACTTCATTGTTGATATGCACAAATACTCAGTAATTTCTCGTTATGTTTAAATATTGGTGAAATTGCTAAAAATGTAAAATCATTATTGATTTACTTAAAAAGTGATAGCCGTGGTCTGTGAAATAAAATTGATAGTCTCAATGCCAATTTTTTAATATTGAATGAATTTAGAGCTTGGTTTGCTTTTAAGTGATCTAAAACTTACTTAACTATAGCGTTTGTCGAAGAATTTCTTAAACTTATTTAGTTTATTTTGCTATTTTTTAGGAATCCACGCCTTGCCCTCACGACGATTCCTTTCCGTGCTTTCCCATTTATTTAATTTATTGATATTCCGATCTGATAATTTTCTCTTTGTTTCTCCTATACATACATGTAACATAATATTGAGAACAATTTATTTTATATATTACATTATTATTTCTCCATTTAGTCTTAAGATGCTTTAATTTTTTATGATAACTGTAAAATGGGTGAAAAAATTACTTTCGGGAATCAAATTTAACATGTCAGAGTTCTGATAATGTATGTTTATTCGGTGGTTAATAAATCATTTATAAATGAGCATTTGGAATAATAATCAGTTCTGACATCCTAACCCTTACAAAGCAATGAGTTATTAACATCTTTCGCTAAAATGACATATTTGGTCATCATAACAATATTGCAGTTTTAATTCCAATGCAACAGATGTCCATAATGTGATGCGTGATACATTATTTCTCATTGGATACTAATAGAGCTGTAGAAATCGAAAAGAAAATTACAATTCATTGTCTAATACCTTCCATTCAATGTAGTCTCATCAATTCAATGAAATGACAACAATTAAAATATTCGTAATATAAAAATATTACACAGTAACCCTTTCTTCGTTTTGTTGATGATTTTGATAATACAATATTAGAAAAGAAAAATACAGTCTATACGGAAGTTATATATAATTTTTTTCTTTTTCGTTACTTTATTTTTGTATTAATTTATTTTTTCTAAAATTGTATTATCAAAATTACCGACAAAACAAATAAAAGGATTACTTTTATTATAGATTATAATTCATATAAAAATATTACTATTTCTGGAGTATTAAAATAAATTTTGTATCATAATGATATCTTCCACATGATATCACATATCTTACACAATATTAAAAACAAACAATATTATTATAAAGATGTAAATTTTATATACGTAAATATATAATATATTGCTACGACCTCCCTAAGATTTATTATCGTTTAATGTATCTGTAATGTTTGTCATACTTCCGATTTTCCTGAATTAACATAGAGAACATCGCTATGCTGACCAAAAATTAGTGAAACTTTTTTCTTCGATTAAGTGAGTTCACCACAGTTTTAAAATTGAATCTAGTGGTTAAGATCCCGACTATAACAATAAATATATCCGCATTATGAAAATTCTCTTTTAATCCTTATTTCTTCAATTTCTGAAAACGTTTTCCTTTGATTAATGATGAACCTGAATAAAAATATAAGTATAATCTGAAGACGGCCACGATGCTGGGCCGAAAATTAATTTCTTTTTTATCCTATCTTTTTATAAATACACATGTTCAAATTTCCGTTATATTCTTCATAAAATTATTCATTTCGAAATTTTTTCTGTTAAAATTCCATTTTCATTTATTTATTTAAATAATCTTTTAGAATTCACGAATTTTCAACATACGGCTCCATAATTTTGTATGCTTCATTTCGTAAAAACGTAATCGAAACTTGCGGGGAACATCTGAACTTTACCGAAAATAAAAACGATGGTTAATATAGTATTTTCAGCATTGCTTTAATATTCCTGAAGTTAATAATAGATAAGAAACTAATAAACGATATCGTGATAGAAATATGTGCCTTTAAGACATTATTAAATCAAATATTAAAAAGAAGATCGTTTTACTTCATTGCTTACCGAATCTACGTGTATCATATTATTAATTATTAAAAAGGAAAAGTAGTAAGAAAAAACAGAAAGAAGGAAATGTACGCATAAAGTAATTGTGTATTCGATGTTAGCTTCATCCACTTCCCAGTTTCATAACAATCATGTAACTTATTACATTTTAGTCCGCGATATTGGATTGGTATGTTTGAAATGGTTAATATATCAGTTTCAAATTTGGGAACATGAGTCACTGGGTTAAAATATTATCATTTTCCAACGACATACCAGCAATTAAATAAGAACATTATTTACATCATTTCAATTGTATAAAATAACGACAATATAATTTCGAGAATTTCGTATAATAATTTAAATGCCCCTTAGAGATTGTCGAATTTCGGTAATGTAATAAAATTTCTAAATAATATCAAGTAATAAAAAAAAGAACAGAAAAATCTATACCAATAGTTTAGTTACATGGAAAGATACGGCGTCCTGCATGGAAATAATATATCCTGAATATATATTTTATTTATATCACAAGATCTATCTAATATATCTAATATATTTTTTATATATTTTTATATATCCGTATTGAATTTTGCAAATTTGTGGCGTATTATTACTTTTTATTTGATTTCATTTATTTTCGTAGTATGTCGCATACGATACAGAAAAGCGTTCAAAGAATTATAGATTAGAATGTACCATTGTACGTGAATTCTGTCTTTTTCTCCTAAAATCTTTGATGCTCGTGTAATAATCACCCTCCCTTATTCGTCAACTGTATATGTATGTCGGTGAACCCGTTTTCTTGGCTTTATATACGGGGTTGTGTCGTATTTATAGTTAGTTGTGCTCCGCTTATTATCAAATCTTAATTCTAACTAGCATTAAAGTTGACTTAATTCATGGAAGTTGAAATTTCCGATGGATAATCTGCAGGTGACAAATTTCCTAAAAGATTTCAATGGACCAATGATACTCACGTAGATTTAATCAATGTAGAATTGACTCGAATTTTAATTACTAAAGTACTTAACAACTAACAAAGGTGCTCAAGAAGGGCAAGTAAGACTCATAAGAGAAGTTAACAATGAAATAGTTATGTTCGTACGGTGGGCGCAAAATGCGAGTTTTTCAGTGACTTAGGGATCAGGCTCAAAGTAAATATTCAATACCAGTTTTCCGATTTATTGTATAGAAAATAAATACACGAATTTGTGCAAAATAAAAACTAATTTTTATTAACAAAAAAGAACATTTTTACACAGGCACAAAAAAACTTACACACACACATTTAGCTCGACATAAACATTCTTCGTTCCGGCTATGTTTGCGGTTACAACTGCTGCTTGTTCGTTATATACATCCTCCGCAGCCTTCACAACTTGGTTCATGGTTCATCGCAGCATTACCGAACGTGGTCGGAAATTGACGCCGAACTGATTGCACAAAAAAAAAGTATTTAATATAGTATTGAAAAATATTTAGTTGTTTGGTAACAAAAAATGTTTAAAAAGCGTTTTTTCTCCGTTATAGCATACCCCTCCCTTAAGTTTACTTCTCTTTAGTTTCAAACTTTCCCTAAGCTTTACAATTTTCTTTCCATATATTTTATTTTTCCCCTAGAGGTCTCTCCCACCACCAGGCATTCAGTAGACTTCCATCGTTTTTTGAGCGATCGGATCATATAATACGTAATGTATTAACTTTAAAAAAATGTTAGTGTTACCCTGGTTGCATCCGGGATCCAATCGGACTTGTCACGTTTCCCCAACTTCAGCCCGGTCAGATACTGACCGAGTTCTGATCGGAACCCGACCAGGTACCTTCCTTGTATTCAGAATCTAAAGGGATCGTGTTACCCGGCTGGATTCAAGCCAGAACTTGGCCCAAATTTTTAATCGTGTTAACTAGGCCGTATTCTGGAAGGGACCCTGTTTCTATTGGGGTTAAATCGGACCAAATCTACTCGGGCTTTTTTAATTAATTTCTCATCATTAAAGCATGTCTCTTGAACATTTAAGTTCATAAGACCCTTTTTAAACAGAAATTTTGATATACATTAATTTTTATCTTTTAAGAAATCTACTTATTACTCCATTTTCCCTTACAGTGAATTATAAAACCTAAAACGTTTCAGAAGTATCACGCAATATTAAACTAAGTGTAATTTTAAAAGGCAAAATGTTACACGGCTTTTAATATTTCTTCGGTATAATACCGGCATTTCATGAATTACACTTGACGTAAATTGAAGTATGTACTTATCGCGACTTGTTTTTAAAACCAGTTCGTGAATTCCCATAGAAAAAATGTTTACGATAATATAATGACCGATTCAAAATTTCTGAGCGACCTGACGAACGAGTTCCTCGATTAACATATTCTGAAAAGAGCTGCGGATACGGCAAAATTTTTCCACTTTTTGAACACCCCTGTGTGAGCAAGGTGTTATAGAGTCGACCTGTATCACATGCGCCTAAGGAGAATCTCGTGCGTCCCGTGATTGTCCAAGGTAAGGCAAGCAGGCGTGGATACTTTGAGAAGGATACGCGATAAATATTAAAGTTCTTATAAAACACAAAGTTCCAGCGCGAACTGGCCCCGGCACGCTATCGCTTCATTTAAAATGCAAATTTTTCCGGGTGGCGTGAACAACGCGGTGGCCCGAATTATTCCAATTACCTTCGGAAAGCTCAGTCGCCACGGTCTGTAAGGGTGACCAAACTACTCTCAACAAGAATCGAAGGAAAAATACGCACTCCTCAAACTGCGGAAGTCTGGCGCCTTCCTAGACTCAACAAAGAAATTCTTTCTGCCATGTATACATTGGAAACTTGTGTATTATGGTCTTTAATCCATATTCTATAATTTAATACTTATTTTTTTATTAGCCCGTCGATGCATGCATTTGCACAGAAAATACGCGGGTAAAAAGAAGTTACTGAAACCATGAAAACAAGGTAAAATCAGTTGGAACATTCGGTAATAGTTAGGGGAGAATGTGCAGTTGTCGGACTTACACTACTTAAAAATCATAATATTCTATGTGATTACAATTGTCTCTCCATTGTGCAGGTTTTATACTCTAGTTCCATGCTAATAGAAGCTGTTAGTTCATCCTTTTCATAAATAATATATATTTTTATAAAAATTGTAAATAAACGAACAGTTTGTATATTTTAACATTTTGGGGAGGTGTTGATTCACCACTGAAACATAGTAAAAATGACGTATTTTGATAATTATTTTGACGCTCGAGTGTTGGACCTAATAAGTATTGTCTTCTTCTCAATCAATATTTTCTTATTATCATCCACGAATGTATTCATATCGATTTTTAGTTTGTTTGATACACTCAAATACTTATGACGCGGCATCTAAATCTGAAAATCATAAAAACTCATATTTACTAGAGAATTTCATAGAATATTAAAAAACATTGCGAAAAACATGCAAAACTTGTCGAAAAAGAGAACACTATCGAAATGATAAAGTCGAAACTGGGGCACTTGAGGCTATATCATTATTTGAGGTTTCGTGAACGACGAATTTTTGTTATATTCAGGAAAAACTGAAGGTATTTTTCCGGTGTGGGTCGGAATACCGACAAATGAAAAAATCGACATGTAAAAAACCCGACCGTCATAGAAAACCTGCACATCAAATAACGGACAGTCAAGTAACCAACTGTCCAAAAACCGACAGTCAAAAAGCCGACAGTATTTCATCTTTGTTTTCTTCAGTACAGCCTTCATACTACAAATAAACAGAAAACAAGGGTTTGAATTTGCCAAGTGGAAGTTTGTTGACTGTCGGTTTTTTGAGGTGATGAAGCTACAAAACCTAACTTTTCAAAAGTCGAACTCTTAAACTTTTCAAAATAATGGCCAAATACAATTTCAACATTTTTTTCATACTTGTCATGTTTTTATACTGCATTTTTATACTAAGCCATTTCACCATGTCACAAAACAGTGGCAACAAAAGTGAAATGTTCGCAATTTTGCAATACCATTTATTACAGATGACCCAAATCCAGTACGGTTATGTTAGGCTTCACCGTAGCGATTAGACAACAATATTTCATTGTTTAAAATATTGTTACATGTGTCACTGCCTGGGATTACTTTTTTGTTTACCTACTAGGAATAATAGGGAAATCGAGTGATTTATATAATAATGTGCAGTTGAAATAATTTTCTCGGGAAGATTTCAACGTCGTTGAATACAAATCTGATTTTAAATTTTGAAAATAAATAATGGCGGATTTAATGGAGCAGACACAAATGTAAGAAAATCATAGTTTGTTGCTACAAAATCACATGTTTTCTTTTTCTGATTCTAAACTTTATTTACTGAAATTAAATAAAATTATGATCGGCCATCTTGGAACCGACCTTTTTAATTTTTGAATTTGGACCATCAAAACTCCCAAAACACAAATTCCGACTGCATCAAGCAATTTTTTTTTTATTTTTGGTTCGACATTTTCTATCTGCCATTTTGAATGTTCAACATCTAAGTTCACATTGTGACGAAATATCGTCAATCTACCCCCTGACCTGAACATCATAAAAAAATTGCATTTCATTTCATTTTAATACGCTAATTTTTCCGTCAATTAATTCGTTTGGTATCGATAAGTAAATATATTTCGTTTGTCCCTTTCTGTCCTATAGCGTTGTCCTTGTTTCGTAATTATATTATGTATACGTTTAATTTTTATTTGTGATCGAAAACTGCGGATGCATGTTTTCGTTTTGTCCTCGTCCCTTGGATATGTTGGTCCCTGTCGCACTCATTGTTGACGTTCGAAGGCGCATACATTTAGCGTACAGGGGCCACATACGTAAGGTGTAGTGGTGTGCGTCGCAGTGGGAGAGGAATGCCCCTCTTCCCGCACAAGGGACTCATGTCCTTGTTGGGGAAGGCGACACTCGTCGCACTCGTGTGGGTTGCCGGTCGGCGTCTCTGTCCCTCCCTCTGCCGCACAACCGTTTCATAAATAAGTTTGTGTGTTCTTGTTTCTCCTATTGCGATGTCCCTTTTGAAAATACCTTTCCCCCCCCCCCCCCACAACCTTCCCCGACTTATCGATACCAACGATTGTATTACATAATGCAATTACATTAGAGAAGGGGTAATTTTGAATCCGAAGTGCGGACGTCAACGAGCTTTTCAGACACTCCAATTTTGCGTCCCATTGCGAATCATTTGTGTTTTATTTTAGAGATTTCTTTTGCGTTTTAGTATTATTTTAATTTGCGTTTCCTTTTATTATTATTAGAATATTTGCGTATTTAATTTTAGTGTGTTTAGTGCGTTCCAGATTTTAAGATTTTGTGAATAATTGAGAATTAAGTAAGTAGATTAAAATTGCGTATCCATATTTTCCCTTTTCCTTCACCTTTTCTTTTTTTTTACTGTAGTGTTATTTCGGTCATTTTAAAAGTAATTTCACCTTCGCGTCGAATTTCGAACCCCTAAATACATTTTTCCCTTTGCGTGTCCATTTATTCTATCGTTATTTTATTGTTATTTATTATTTGTAATTTTTATTAATATATGTTTGTGGTGTTTTATATTTTGTCTTTTACAATTTATTTATTAACCCGACCAAAAACGCGGTTATAACATTATCAGGCTTCCCAAAAACCTCCGAGTGCTATATTTCATCTTAATTGAGTAACAATATTCTTTCAACTATAATTTTTCTTTTTTTTAATTTGTACACCTTAACCTTAAAGCGGAATTGTCACAAACAATGCGCATACCTATACATTGAATTTAATTATTACTAAAATTTGTAGAGTTCCGATATTCCATGTAGCACCACCACCTTATGTACTCAATCCGAGTGATTCAAACGAATTTTTGTTATAGAACAATTAAAAGTATGCATCACATACATCGTAATTTACTGTTTAAAACTTCATAACTTCATAACTTCATGCGTCATAAATCAAATATTTATTTATTATTGATTAATTACAAGCATAAGAGTTCGTCTATTTGATGTTAATCAAGATTTGCTACAGATAACGTTTGTCTGGTTTAAAAGTTATAATTATGCCTTAAAATTATAAATAAAAAAGGAGTTTATTTATCTTCAAAAAAATTGTATTCTCAGTGTACTTAAAATTACGATCGATATTATCCAATATGTTGATGAGGAATTTATCGAGGTAATTTAATTAGCGAGAACAGTAAAAGACTAATATTTTCGTAAGGATCATAATAATTACTAATATGGTAGGTGATTACTTAAGTGTTTTGGGAATCTGTTTTCGCGTCAGACTCGTTTCTATGCTAATATTATGTGATCCGTTACGATCGGTAACGATGTCGAGGCTTCCGACTACCTGCATCGTCAATGTCAAACCTTCGATCATCGAAGGATTCACTAAGACACAAGTAGAAGATCAAATAATAAATGGATTTTATTAATTAAATTAAAACTCGAAAAGCTCTTGTAAATAAAAATCTCTTATCAACAATTAAAATTTGTATCTATTCTTCCTAGACTTTTCACTTAAAATGTAATGAAATTTAGTCAAATTTGTACATAATGAATCAGTCTAAAATATATAAAAATATGATTTATGTATCATTCACAAGCAAGTTGACTAATTTTTTAATTAAGAATAATCTCGATTATATCAAATTTTAAAATATTCTAATTTATTATAAAAAATCGAAATGGAGTAAATCTTTACATACACTTATCATATGTTTACTGAAAAACATATATGCCGATTGGAAATGAAGCTTTTTTTATGTTCGCTTTATTTTTAATATTATAAATATGAACGTATAGCCTATAATGAGCATTCATAAATGTTAAATTGCATTATTGTTTTATGTTTACTATTGCTGTGAGCAAAGATCTAAATTAAACCTTATTAAAGATATTTATCAAAATTCGAGGTCTATAACTTCAATTCTAACTGTTATACATATGTGATATCTTATAACATATCCGATAAATTCTTCAAGAATTGATTGAGAATTTTCGGAATTAAGTCATCTCAGTGTTTTAGAAAATTGTCTGTCAATGCTTTATAAAGTGATTGGTATTTCATGCTGTATTTATAGAAGTTTGGAAATGCAGCTACAAAGTCTGAATTTTGAGAACCCGTTTCCTGCATTTCTAATTTGTGTTTTTACGTATAGACTGTTACATTATCAACTGAGAACTGACCCCTTAAAACGCTCGGAAATAAACGAATAACACTCATAAATAAATAAGAAAAAAACTCGTCGGGCAGAGTATCGAACTCTCGCATGTTACACTAATGCCTTAACCATTACTATATAGGCTCTAAATCTGGAAGTAAAGAGAGCATGAAACATATGTATTCAACCTTCGTCAAATGGGTCATATGATTCACGTTAAAACATAAAAAACATGACAAATACGTAAATGTATATGTCCGAAAGATGGAGGACATGAGACCCTTTGTATACAACATGGCGGCGAAGTAAAAGATGTCTTTTAGACATGATTTCGGAGAAATGTTATTCAGGTGGCCTCAAAATTGGTCGATATCTTCGTTAAACATAGTTACTTTTGAACATTGTTTAATATTTTAATAATTTCAAAACATGTTTAATAAAAAAAAATCTGCGCATCATAGATTGAATGTCCATACATTTTCTTCCGCAAAATCAACTACACCAAGGATATTTTTGCTATAATAAAATACAAGGAATGCGTAAATAACGTAATAAAGGATTCGGTAGCGACCAGTGGAATGAGTCTTTATTCGTGAGAATTGCAGAAGACAGAAAAGGCCAGTCAGAAGTAGTCACGGATTACCGGTTAATCCACGGCGTGTATAAAGGTTATGCGTATACGGCACTAATATATTCAAATTTTTATGACTGTAGGCGTATCGGAGATCCGACTAACCCTCTGGTCACTCCAAGCCTAATGAATAAACAAAAACTAGATTTCGCTCAGGGCTTACACGTTAAAGCGTGACCTTAACGGCGCACGAAACCGCGGTTCTCAAACAACCCTCATTTTCCGCGGTTTTAAATACCGTTTCAAAACCATTGCTCCGACAAATTACTGCTGCGCATATGAAATACAATATATAATTTGAATCAAAATTTACATTTTGAAAAAATTGACCGAAAGTTAGCTGCAAACAATTTTGTAAATATTCGAATTCTTACATCTTGAATTCAACAACGTGTACGATTTGTAATTTTCAATTTAAAACTTAGATTTAATTCAAGAATATTAGCACAATTTTGAACCGAAAATAAGCCTTACTTGACGTTCCACTTAAGATGTAACACCTTCTAAACTGAACTTTTCACCGAGATAATAATAATAATAATAATACTAATACGTCTTTATTGCACAAAAAATAATTGTACAAGGGGCGAGACACAGCACAGTGCTGTTTTGCAGCCTGACCCAAAGGTTTGTCACGAAATTGATTTCCGGTTTTCTCCAGCATTTTTGAACCAAGTTTACTGAACTTTTGGCAGCAACCCTATATGGAAATAGTTAATTGAAGTACTTATTGTATTAAAGCGTTTTACTGCTATAAAATGATTCCATTGCAGCCCCTCTCCCCCCCCCCCAATATTTGCCTCGCCCGCCTTGTCTGTCCTTTTTAACCCTCCCAATATTTGCCTGGTAAGGGGAAGAAAATTTTCCCCCCTAGGGGGAATAAAATAATGGGAACGCAAATATTGGGGGGGGGGGGGGAGGGAGGACTACTGTAACTATTTTATTTCTCTCTGTGTACGTTTTTCGGTTGCCCTGTTAGAGCCTTCGATTATATAGCGCTGTTACTCGGATACCTCAACATTCCTTCCTCTTTGAAAAAAACGCTTTGTAACTACAATTCTACTGTAATTACAAATATGCCAAACTTTGCTATTATGTACTGTTATCCTTCCGGTTCTGTTAAGTGATATCTCATATGACGAAAAAGTACTTGTGAAATAGTTCAAGAAAACAAACAATTCAATTCATTTATTTAATTCCACGCGTGTCCCATTCATGATTATGAGATTAATCACTTTTCATCAGTTCAATACACAAACATACATAAATACTAATTTAATGCAAGAAAATGTTATATTTCATAAATTTAAATACCAACCGCTTGATTGGTAATGACGGAATCTAGGAAAACGCGAATATAATTTTTCGATCGATTATGGAAGGGCTTAAAGGGCTTCTAATGTGCACCACCGGTAATGTTAAGAAACGTAGAAATCACTTATTTTCGAAATTTTTTGTCAGTTTGCAGTTAATGTTATGGCTATTTTCTAGGATATCATCTATAATAATTAGAATCATCCTTACAGAGGCCAAATTATCAAAAATCAATTCAGTTACTTTTTATTTGCGGTTTTTAGTGAAAACTCTTACCTGATCGGCGGAACATTTTATGAACCCCCTTAAGACGGAAATTACTGAAAGTGGCAATTGACGAGGACATTGAAGGTATAGATGAAGGGTTGAGTTAAATTACTCAATAGAATAATAAGTTTACTCCAAAAAGTGCAATGAAAGCCTAAAGATCCCAAACTGGGTACTTAGTTTCTCTATATGTGTGTAGTTTCCTCCAATCGTTTCAAATGATGTTCCAATGAAAGTGGCAGAGTGAAAATACCAGAAACAAATACGAAAGTCAAGCTCTTATTTTAAATGAAGAATCATGATTTATTTGACCATCTTAACGAATCAATTATATCGTCGCAAAAAAACCTACATTTTGAAGAATGACCTACGAAAAAGGAGCGTGCCAATGTTCATAGAAAAGAAACGTTCAAGTTCGTGTCCCAGTTGTCCGAAACTTAATTTTTCGAGCATCTCGTCGATTTTTGGGTTGGTTCTTCCCACCGCAGTGGCCCTTAAAACCGGCAGCCGGCACAATGAAATATCTTGGTAATGAGGATTGAGCGATTATTATAAATCAAACGGCGCAGGCCGCGCTCTGGGACAAGACCGTGCACCGCGTTCCACGTGTTTTGCTGATGTTACTCTCGCTAACACGTGTCCCTTCACGTCACCGATCGGTTTGCCGACGTAGCCTCCACGTATACATACCGCTCGAAATTCCCGACTAGCAACCAAACATAATTAACCTCGGATACACCGATCACTGCACTACCGATCCAACTATATATTGGCACAACATTCCCGGACGCGTTTCGGTTTCTTTCCTTTCCGACGTCTTCTCTGTAACATTTTTCAACGACGTCGAATTCATTTTGCAACTTCGCGCATTCGATCCGACTGTAAATTAACGACCTACTTGCCCAAATTGCTTCATTAAGACTTGGTCCTTATATTGGTGCCTTTTTCATTACATGACCTAAACTATTATCACTTTGAAATAAGTGGTTCAGAAATGAAATTCTTTAATTAATTTAGAGTGAATTTTCTTCATTGATCCTATTAGGATAGATATTGATTCCTTTGGGTATGAAATACATTACTCTGTAACAGGATATATAACATTTGCTATCATGACGAATCAAGTTACTATCGCGAGGTTCAAAATCCATTGCAGACGTAACACATACGATAGCCGAAGACAAGTCCGAAAAATGAAGCACATCTCAGGAATCTTATTTTTTCCTACTCTAGTGGAATTTTTCTATCACGTCACATTTCGGACAAAATGAGGTTAAATGTAACAAGAATTTATTTTTTACAGGCGCAGTATCATTTCCGTTTCCGACTTATTTTTTCCTGGTGAAAACGATAGCGATAGCGGAATTTTGCTATCACGTCACACTTTGGAGAAAAATGAGGTTAAATGTGGTGAAAAAATGAGGTTAAATTTAACCACGTTTTTCACCAAAATGTGACGTGATAGCAAAATTCTGTTAGCACCATCGTTTTCAGCAGTGTCGGACAGTGTAATCAAAGCTATACAACGCATAGAATATATATTGAAAGCGCGTAGATTGGTTTAGGTGCTGCTATACGAAATCGAAAAAGCGTAATCGCCGTAATTCACTAAAGTTCGTCCTGAATTAAAACATGTATAAATAACATGAAATAGAAACAAAATTTCAGAGATAAGAGGTAATCACGATTGATGTTGTTCAGACACGGTTAGAAGCAAATTAATATTACGAAGAATGTCCAAAAAACTTAGTGACAACCTACGATCCCATCAATAGATTGAGTTATCTCAGGTAATCACAATCTGTTATATTGACTTAATACATAATAACCGTATTCAAATTCTACATGCCTTGTCGGAGGAAGAGGAGGGATATTTAATTTATCTTCTGGCAGTTCGTCATCTGATATTATCGTTCGTTGAAGTTTTGTCGTGGATACTTTGACTTTGATTAGAAAGAATCAATACCACGGATACAAATGAAAAGGATAATCCAATAATATGTTTGACATCCACACCACTACTGACATTTTAAAACATTACAAGATTAAAATGTTATTAAAAAGTGGACTTACTATCAAACTCTCAGGAATTTTCAAAATCTCTAAAGAATAAAAAACATAACGTAGGTAGGTGGATGAAACAAAGCGTTTCTTGGGGAATTACAGTGTCCGTTTCAGGTAGCGAATGTTGAGCAGGATCCGGTGACCGCGGAAAATAATGTTTGGACTCGAGGTCATATAACATGTAATAATTAAATCAGATTAGGCGTCGCACGAGCGTGCAAGCGGCCTAATACGAGGGTAAGCATCGCGCGAGTTCGGGGGGTGGATGGTACTCCTGTGTGTAAGTAGGTATTTGAGTACAGCGTGTATCGTTGCTCGAACATTAACTAACCGAGGAGGGTGCACCTCTAGAGGGACAAAGACAGAAAGTGCAACAATCATGAAAAAAAGAAGGAGAGGGAAGAAGGGGGTGATTAGGTAATCGCGCATTAATTTGCATCACAAAGTACACGCCAAGCTCGCCACGCTACTCGCGTTCGCTGTTCTTTTTGCTTCCATGGCCAGTCCGCGTGTGTTTTTTACGCTTCGCCGTCTTGGCCGGGAAAAGACATTGTTATGTGATTTCACAGGCGAGCACGGCACCGTTTCGATTTTCGCACAAGTCACTTTTTTATGCAACGCCTTGGGAAAACGGACGTTTATACTGGAAAAGCGTGAGATTGCCAATTGTTCTCATAAAATACGTAATAAGGGTGCTTTGGTATATATTTGCAGCTAATTACTCATCTAAGTAGTGACTAAGTAAGCACTTACATTTGTTTATGTTGTCTTTGCGTGAACTGAGTATTACCGCCTGAATAACAGTTTTATAGAATAATTTATTGTTGTTTTAGTGTTATGAGAATTAGTAAAATGCTTTTTATGTTTTTGTTTGACTACCTGGTGAATCTTCCCATGAATTTACGTCGTCGTAATAGTGATAAACTAGAAATCGTTCGTGAATGATTGCCCCTTTAATCAGCGAAAGTGTCTGTAAATTTTAAGGCTGATGTTTGCCAAAGAGATCTTGTGCTTTTAAGAGAAAGAAGTAATGACTATCAGTAAACCAACCAATGAAAAATATATTAATTATTCTTAGAATGAACGTTAATTATAATTGTTCTTACAATTTAAAAATGTCTTTCTTGACATAATTTTAGGAATAACAAAGTTTACCTCATTTAAAAATCTACATGATTTATTATTTTATTTTTTAGTACATTATTTTTAAAAATTGGTATCTTTCAAAACCAGAATGTAAACCACTTTTCAATGATTCCGTTCGGGTATATGATTTAGCCCTTTTCAGAAATGTATTCTACTAAAATTACAAATAAATAATATAATAAGTAAAGAAAAAGATTTTACAGCTGATTTTTTAATAATTAAAAATAAATGGCGCATTTAAAAATAGATGACATATAATAATATTCATAAAAATTGGATACAATAATAATATTCTTTTAGTTTTCTAACGACTTTTTTTTAATTGAAATTGTAATGTGCACTACACATAGTATTGATCAATGATCCAAAGTAAAATAAAAAATTTTGATGTAAAATTTAAGAAATGAAATAAATGAGAACCAGAAATCAATATTTATTACTGATAGATAATAAAACTGATAAGTTCTTTGAAAAGCATTCAAAAATCAAATTAAAACACCCATAGATAGTCACGGAGTAGAAAAAATATAATTTCGATAATTTTAAATTTTCCAGTTTTTTAACGAAAAGTTTTCTTTCACTTTTTACTGAACTAGGACAAATATGATTTTCAGTCAAATAGTTACATTTTTATTTTTGATTATTAAAATTTTTACAACATTCATATGTCATTATTTTTAACGGTTTCTTTGCTCAAGTCAGAAAATGCTAAGAAATGTGGGAGAAATTAATTATAATCTTTGAAAATATTATTAATATTTTTCAAATATTCTTTGAGTCCTGAAAAAATGGAAGGTAAACTCATGGGTCGTTCGGATTGCGCTACCCATACAGTTTTTACGATTGTAATTGGACTTTTCAAGAAAAAAGATGTAAAATTAAAAAATCGTAAAATATTTCAATCTATTCCATGATGATGATGATAACTTGTTTTTCCAAATTTGGAAACAGGTTTAAATTGTATCAGAAATTTTCTTTGAAAAATTGATACATGAATGTTACAAAAATTCCATCCAATTGGTTCACCAAACGCATTTTAATATGTTTTCTCTTCATTTTTTCTTGTATATTTGAGAACATATGTTGTTAAATCTGTACATGTTTAACACCTTCATAAACATGTCGTTTATGTTCTTTTCATCTATCTTTTAGCAAGGTTTGTCCTTGCATCTCCCCTATAAACTTAGTGGTATTTTTACGTGTGATTTCATAAAAAATATCATTTTGATATAAGTTGCCTTTAAAACTTTTTATATCGCTTAAGTTCGTGTTATGTATTTTAAATTGCTTATGTTAATATAATTCTCTGCTCATTAACAAATTTTTGAGAAGAGCTAGATTATATAACAAAAACATCATATGATATAAAAATGCTTCTTATTTTACAACTTTACTTTTACCACTATCGGTTTTAGGTTGTTTTTTGGTATTAATATAACTTAATAAAAATTAATTTTATAAATAAAAATTAGTATAGGAAACGAGACGGAGTAATTAATGCAAATAAAATTGGAACTATTGGAGGCTAAATAAGAAAACTTTGTTTTTTTACTTTAACCATGGAAATTAAAGTAATTAGTTTTATAATTTAGTCTAATTCATTAAACAGTATATTGATAGTCTGGTAAAAATATGTTTACAAATTGTTTATCCTATGTTGTATAATTTACAGTATAACTTTTATTGGAAAATTTAATATCTATGAACGAGATTTTATGTTGATAACTTAGTATACAAGTATAATTATTACATTGAAAATTGTTTTAGTCAGCAAATTAGATGGTATTCAATATTCTTATTTATCCAAGATTCAAAACTAGATCCTTGTTTATACATTTCGAAATTAATCATACAGTTCTTGAGATGGTGTATTTAGTTGATATCTGAAAGGTCTCAAGTTTAACTCCTGGGAAATCAATTTTCTAGCAAATTCGTATCACTTCTGAATTATACAAGCGAAAATGATTTTGTCATTTTTACAGATTAAAATAAAAATGTTGCAATACATCCATCTAATCTCTCAGCTAAAAGAATTTTCAACGAAAAAAAAAATTGTAGAAGGAATACTCAAGAGGTTTTTTATTTCCATTCCGAAGTTGAAGCGTGACGAGAAACGATTTTTTTTTTGTTTTCGCAACAAATTTTTTTCCGTTCAACGAATGAGAATCACGGGCAAGTGCCGTAACACTTTGCAGCCCTTTTCGCTTATCGTTCGGATTGCATATATTTAAGGGTTGCCATG
This sequence comes from Trichopria drosophilae, assembly GCA_030407085.1. NCBI lineage: Eukaryota > Metazoa > Arthropoda > Insecta > Hymenoptera > Diapriidae > Trichopria > Trichopria drosophilae. The sequence continues at coordinate 163,011,470 of CM059582.1, read as the reverse complement.
TTAAACTCCAAACTCACCCTTTGAATATATTTAAATTCATTACGAGTCACTCTTTAACCGCACTCGACACGCTTGCGCGTATATGTGTTTATATTTCTGTATCGTAATCACATCTCATCTTTTTCTTTCTCCCTATTTTCCGCGCTTTCTTCCGTTTCACCAATTTCGAGTTTTTTACGAAGTTGGACAGGAATGAGCGACATATACGCAATAAAGGCCGAACTTGCAATTCTGCCATGCCTACTGATAAATATTCAACAGAATGTGCAAGATTGCGAATTAACATAATTGAAATAATTCGATGATTTTAGGCCGTAATACATTGCAGACAGCTGCATAATATTTTGAAGTATATTAAATTTTATATTTTATTTTATATTGCAGGTAAGTCAAGAGGCATTATGTAATAATATACTGAAAACATGCAATTGTCAATATACAAACTTCTAAGATTTTTAATTAAGATTACACACTAAAATGGTTGGAGCCACATGAACTAATAAAAAGTAATAATCAAGATATGTTAAACTTTTAGAGTTCACTTTAAATCTCATGGAGTAAATTAATATTGGAGTAGATTATTTACTCCAAAGAATCGCAAATTAACACCTTGAGATTGAAAATTCACTTCCTTAGATTTAAAATTAACTCCGCTTTCAACCAATCGATTTGTCATCTTTTGGAATGAAATTCCAGTCCGATAGTTTCAGTGTTTAAAATTATAAGACTGAAACTCGAAATTTACACTGGTTCTCAAATAACTGCCGAAGAATGCTCTCATTTCTTTTTAACCCTATGATACCTTCTAAACTCTGCTGCGCACCAGCTTTTCTTTTCCCGTAAGGGAACAATGTAGTTTGGACGAATATATTCGACGTGGTACACAAGAGGGTTAAAATTCGTAATTTAGACGTTTTCTTGATTGATTTGACAATGATTCGACATGACGAGTAAACATTTTCTTATAACTGAAAAGTATAAAACAATATGAGAATTCTCTAACAAAAACCCCTCTCCAATCGGAAAAACTTTGCACACTAGTAGGACATGGAAAAATACTACGGAGATATTTTTTGTTTCGGGGTCTTAAAGTGATTTAGGGGTTGAATACCATTTCTTCTATGATATTGTTTTATCTATATTTTTGGCGAAGGAACCTAATTGATTTATATGATAATTTTCTGTTGTAGAATTTGAGACACCTCTTTTTTAGTTCTGCAACGTAGATTTGATGATGATTATATGTTACAATCTACAATCCTGGGAATGTGTTTACTGAAATCCAAGATATTTAATGCCATTATTGATAATTTTATTTCTTAGCTAAATCGAAGTGATTATGATAAATATTCTTTTTGGCAGACAGAATAAAACATTCTCAAGGAGAGTGTTGAAACTAACAGTAGCTGAAATCTGTATATGCATAAAAATATCGATCATAATAACAGGCATGAAACCAAGTGTTATCCAATCTAGCTCGTTATGATGATCGTAATATCCATCATCTAACTTTATCTCCAGTATTATTTTCATCATCCCACGTCATTGTGATGATCATTGTCATTGGACTTCTCCTAACTAGAATATCACTGATTTTTGATCAGAGGATTAAAACGAACGTGAATTTATTCGTATTTTCTGATGTAATATGTATCTCGTCAGTTTTATCAAAAAGTGCTTTAGCGAAAGATCGAGTTGAGAACACTGTGATTTTCGTCCGGTGTTTACAAGTTCCAACATTGCTGTAAATATTCCTTTATTGGTCATAATTTTATAAAATGTGTAAATAATTGTCACTTATTCTGGTTTGAATTCATTTCCCCTCGTACACACCGTGAAATCGTTTCCATGTCGTGACATAAAACCGAATAAATAGTTAAACTGATCGTAAAATGTTGAAATATGTATTTCATTTCCTTCGAATTTTTTTCTCTCACGTTCTCGTTGACTTTGTGCCTTCGATATTTCTCCTGCTCCTGTTCCTTTTCTTATTCACTTCCGTTAAATGTAGTAAATGAAGCTAGAAATAAAACATACATAGCCTACTGACTTGATTTAATGGAAATGAAGATGCGTTATTTTTTTGTTGCAGGCAAGTTTCGAGTTCCCCGACGAAATGCCGCATACTGGTGAGATACTTAGCAGCATGGCGTAGTAATTGTAGATTATTATACATAATATGTTAATTCTTAAGCGCTACCTTTGCGAAGATGCACGAAACATGTATATCAAAGGTTTACTTTAATTTTGGTTTACTTCCTATTTGTGCTCTTGATTCTGAAAAAAATGTATTCAATATTATAAATTGGAACTTAATTTAGAATGTGAATCTGAATAATGTTTTTCATTTTTTAAATTATCTCATTGCTAGATAAAATTGTTAGTTTTACTTCCTAACGAATGATATTCAAAACTGCTTAAGTTGAATATGAAAAGTTGTACATATACTTTAAACGATTTTTAAATGCTTAAACTTGTATGCAAACCCCGGAAATGCTTGAAATATTTCCTGCGAAAGCAAAAAAGTTTTGGTAATCTTGTAAACATATTTTTCAGCTGAGAAACTGAATATCGTTTCCAACCCGTATTAATTTAACAAGAGATATAAATTTATCTTATTAAGTATTAAATAATGACTATCCCAGGGTTGAACCTGAGAACCGTTTTTAGTCAATTCTCGTAACAGTCCATTTGGTGACTGAGTCCTATCCTCGTCATACGAAAATGAAAAATTACACAATGATTTCATAAATTTTATAGGAATTAAAATTGTGTTAGTAGCGTTTATAGTACACAATGATTTCATAAATTTTATAGGAATTAAAATTGTGGTAGTAGTGTTTATAGATTTGGGAGGTATGAAACGGTTTCTAAAAATTGTAATAAATTTATAAGTATATGTCACGCATTGCAAATAATATTTTTGAAATCGTCGTGTAATTTAAATCAAGTAATAGACGAAATAAAAAACAAAAACTATTATATATTAAGAACTAAAAAAGTACCTTAGATCTATTTATTATTATTATTTCGACTTTATTGACATCAAAGAAAGGTACACTACTTTCCCTTCAATACAAATGGTGAGCCACAGCGACAATGCTATTTTTCAGACTGACCAATGGAATATTTTTGACCAATTTCAAAGAAATTCAAAGAAATGCAATAATCTTTAAAAAGTGAAACTTTGTATACTATATTCAGAGAAAATAGTTAATGGAATGAAAAACTTAATATCAATCGAAAAACTATACGATGCACAATAATAATTCAATATTATCTAAATAAATTGCGTAGTATAAGAAAGCTTTGTCACCGATAGGTATAAAGGTTTTACAGGTTTGATGCACTCCTATTGCAGAAATGGATTTTCGTTTGGTACATTAGTAGATTTGCTAGTTCTCGATACGTATAGTCGGTAAAAGACATTTATCGCATTCCAGCACTCTGCTCTTCAGGAAGGACACTATTTCGTTCATTTGACAACCATTTTTTACATTTTTCAGTTAAAAATTAATTTAGTTTGAAATGTTTGCTTCCTAAATTCGGCCACATTTTTGTTAATAAATCAATGTTTGTCATTAATTGTTTATAATAATAAACAAAGTGAAAATATTATTTCTTAACAATAATTCGCTATAAGAATTTAAACGTTCAAAATTGCGGATCGAAATGGTGGGTCTAAAATATAATAAACTAGATGATTAATATATTCTTAAATAGTGCTGGTTTTTTCGGTCATATATATAATAGAAATTAAAAAATGGTTGAGTTTAATAAAGATTTAAAAATGAGAGGAAAAGGGGAAAAAACAAGCAAGGGTTAATAATTTGGAGGGTATTTTTTGTAATATAAATAATAAAATGAATCCTCTTAAAAAGAAAACCCTCCAAATTATTAACTTTTGTTTGTTTTTTTTTCTTCTTCCTCTAATTTTTAAATCTTTATTAAATGCAACCATTTTTTAATTTCTATTATATATATGACCGAAAAAAGCAACACTATTTAAGAATATATTAATTTATAAAACAGTCGGAAAATTATAACCTAACAAATGTAAACAAGATGATCACAATTGAAATGGGTACACAAGTTTCGTCGTGGATGGTTACGAATCGGCATCGGATTTAAAAAAAAATTCAACATGTCGGATCGAAGATGGGAGACCACATTGTTATTTTTTAATATATTACAAGTTACCGACAAATTATAAACTTAATTCCCTAGAACTGGAATAACAAAAAAATTGTCTGTTTCAAGTTTCATAAATATTAAATTTTATTGTCTGCAAGTCATCATCCCATTGTCTGCACTCATCAAAAACTTTTTTTACGTTTAATTTCGTTGACCGTAATTTTGAATATAAATGTGCCATATTGGGGTGCGGGCCGAAAACCCGACAAATCAAAAACCCGACAAATCAAAAAGCCGACAGGTCAAAAAACGGGCAGTCAAAAAAACCGACAATTGAAAAGCCTGCAGTCTAAAAGCCGACAAATAAAAAACCTACAAATCAAAAAACCGACAAATAAAAACTGAGAGTCATAAAGTCAACAGTCGAAAAACCGACACTCAAAAAGCTGACACATAAAAAAATAGACACATCGACAGGAGGACACTCATTTTTTGAACTTTCTGATTTTTGACTGTCGGTTTTTAATTTGTCGGTTTTGCGACCCACACCCCCATGTTGTACTCGCCATTTTGAATTTTGAAAATGTGATGCTGTAAAGGTATCTTTAAATGGATTAAATGATCTTTGAACGTGTTGCATAAGACATTCAAGAGATGCTCTTTAAAATTATTTTCGGCACTTTTGAGAGATCTTATTCGGACGCAACTCAAGAGACTGTAAGTACACTCCTAAATGAAGAAAAAACGTGAATACGAAAACGAAACTTCTCAAATTTAATAAATAGAAAAAAGCGTGAAACTATTGAGCCCATAATTAAAATATCGAAAATCTTAAAAGTTACTGAAAGAGTGTCATAAAGTACAGATAATTGTCGACATAAACATTGATAAACACCAAGTCGGTCGTGCACGTAGGCAACGATATTGAAATTCGCGCTGCCGAGTAGCCGAAAAAAGGGGAATTGGTGAATTACGTATCCGAGGAGACACGAAATAACAATTAGGTTAGAGTGGATTTAGCAAGAGGATTAACGTGTTAATCGTTATCGTTTAATCGATCCGCCAGGTCTGTGCTACCGTCGTCTCGCGTCGGCAAGATCAGAAGATGCGGAATGACCATTCGGCCGCGACGGTAGTAAAAATCAAATCCCTCTTCGCTCTTTGATTCCCGTGATGGCGTCCTCAGCGCGTATATAAACCTCGGCTAAATTACGATTTAGAAGGCATTTTGAGACGGTAATTAACGAAGATTTTTATACGGCGCACGAGGCTTAGGATCTATGGACCTGTTATTATAAACGGCTTTAATTACACGCGCCTTTTATCATCGTCCCAGCATCTAACGTTCGTGTAAAACATCCGATCGCCGAGGGCAATCGATTTTCTTATCGGAGACGATAAATTTTTTATTGTCGCGACGTCTGGGAAAACGTAAATTGGTTTTAATAAGTAATCGTGAATTTTGATAACGCAGATTTACTTTAAACAAGGAAACAGCCGCGTTAGTAGATACGTTTAAGATACGTCTAGCCAGCCTGACTGGGTCTGTAGAAAGGAGATTCCGCTGACGAGGTTTTGTAATTAAGAGGGCACCTTTCGATATGCCTCGCGAAACTTTCGCCTCTTTTAGTTCCTTATTTTAAATTTTTAGTCTCGAGATTGATCAATGTGCTTTCATTCATTTTGTATTCTTTTATCTTTCATTTCTATTACTTATGAATTGTAGATTTTTATTGTACAATCGACATTTACTTTAACATCCATGGATTTATATTCTACGACCGTGTAGTACATAAATATGATTTTTTAAATATGACAGTTCATCATAAAACGTGAAAATATGCTTGTAATCGGGTTTTCGGAAGTTCTACTAGGTTTTCGTTAACAAATTCTAGCACTGTACACCTTCCTGAAGAAGTCCAATATAGCTCGTGACGATATCCGCTTTCATCACCTTGTTAATATCCTCAGGTCATCGTCAAGCCATAGGTTGCTTTGTGGAAGTTTACAGGAAGATATAAGCGAACATTTGGATATCCTGATGATGTCATCAGATGGATATGTTGAATAGATCAGTTCGGTCGTTTGGATCTGGTGACACAATAAGTATAGCTAAACTGACACATTTTGTGGATTTTATTAACCGAAGTAATCTGTTGTGACAGCGCTCATTATTCAAGGAATTAAGTGTTACCGCAATTTTTTTTATAGATCAAGGTTTAATCAATGCGCGATCTGAAATATGGTTTAATATTCCTAGCCTAACAATTTTGTTACTGATGTTTTCTATAAAAATAAACCTCGATCTTGCTATTCTGAATTAAAATATAACAACTCTAAAAAACAACTTCAACTATTGAAGAGTCAACTATTTCAGATACAATAATCCGTTATGAAATGAGTACATTTTTCATTTTTCTGAAAAGAGTTCGGTTCTCCTTCCGTAAAATTTTATGGCGTTGGAACATAATATAATTGTTGATATTTTGGACTGAAATACCCTTTGGACTGTATATATTCTATTTCTCTTCTTATTTCTTAAAATAACACAAAATATTTTCCATGTTACATGTAACAGTAGCATTTGTTTGATATACTATTTTGACTTTTGAGTAGATTTAAAATCATTGATATTTTTATAAAATAATGTTAACGAAATGGTGTACATCAACTACTCAAAAATGATAACTGAGGTTATGTCGATTCTGATATATTTATTTTTTATTTCATAATAAACGGCATGGTAATTATTAGAAACAATCTATTTAATGCTGAATTGTGATTAGTACATAATAGTTCATGATAACATTTCTCCCTACCTATAGCGTCCACGACTTTTTCACGCAGAGAATAAAATGTTTGTAATTGTCACAAATCTTGCTCCGTCATTTCCAGGATGTTGACGTTACAAAGAGTATGTTGAATTTACCGTTCTATTTGCTAGTGATTTATAATATATGTTTAATTAATTTAAAATTTTTTATTTATTTTTTCGTAGTTAATTTTTTAATTAGTTTAAATATGAAAATAATATTGAGGTAAATAACAAGGAATTCTTGCGATTTTAACCAGGATTTCTTATTTTAACAAGGATTTTCCAAGTTATTGTGTGATGAAAATTTATACTTCTATACTAATAAAATATTCGAGTTACGTTAAGTCAAAATCCTTGTTATTTTAGTCAGGGCCCAAAATTATTATTGTTCTGATTGCGATTTACTTTTTTATGTGCATATATACAATTCCGTTTATTATCCTAAAAAGTCCGAATCTAACAATATAAACAGCATACAAGACTCAAAGAGACCTTCCACAACTAATTTCAAAGATATTTTCAAAAAGATTTCTTGAAGAAGGTCTCCTTAGGTTAGAATATTGACTAAATAATTTTTAGATGAACCGACTGCATATTTAGGTGCTAATCGGCAACTACATATTTTGTCAACATAACTGAATTTTTTTTCAGTGTAATCATTCCTCAGGTCTCCAATTTCAAACTCGACCAATAAAAATCTATTAGCTAATGGCATTAACCAATCCCCGTATTATTTGCGACGATTCGAGAACAGGAAAACGACTATAAATGCCAATTTAAAAAAAAAATATTATATTATTATTTTTATTTATTTATTTTAATTATTATTATATTACTACTTAAAATATTATTCTGGAAGAGGTCGTATTCTTCAGATCTTAAATTTATCTACACTGAGAGAACTTTTCTTGTTAAAAGTCCCATACTGTCTAGTTCTAACAGGATATACTTGCAATATGCGCAAAAGTGCTACACTGATGATAAAAATGTCCATACTGACATTGAAAATGTGCCATACTTACACTAGAAAGTCCCATACAGGAAGGTCATTTTCAATACTATTATGCGCATATTGCAAGTATATCCCGTTAGAACTAGACATTATGGGACTTTTAACCAGAAAAATTCTCTTAGTGTAATTTCGGATCATTTTTTTTGGCTTAGCCGTTTTGAAATCGCGGGTTTCTTCTAGAGAAACTAGTATTGGAATCAAAAAATGAACTCAGCAAACATTTAAATCATTTTTCGATAGAAATAATATACTTATAATATAGGAATGTTTGCTTTTATGGTTAGAGAAGAAAGCGAAAACGAATACTTTTTCTACGCATATCATTTCTGAAGATGCAAAAAATGACTATTGTTCAACTTGAGAAGAAAATAATGATTCTTACAGTCTTGCTCACACTCTAAGTATTATCTGTTTATAACATGATCAGCTAAACGATCACAATTGGCACATGAATTTTAGCATAAATTTATGTATATAAATAGTTTTATTTAAATAGACACATTTAGGTGAAGGTCAACTTTTTGAAAAATGAAGTTTAACACAATTGTTTTTTTAATATAGGGAAACCCACCAATTTTTTAGGTGAAAGGCGTTTTTCACTATGATAACGGTTTCTACCCTCCTTCTATCTTATCAAAAACATGCTCCCAATCGTTTTACTTCAAAAATATACATTCCCATATGCATTGTCTGAGATTTTCAAATGGCTCTGGAGCGCCAATTTTTTTTTCGAAAATGGAGAATTTTTGTTCCACGTATGACAAAACATTGCGTAGGCCCGGTTGTCCATATTGGATCCATCATTTTCGATTTTGAAAAATTAATTTTGTTTAATCATAGTCAGAAATGTCCAAAAATAGATTAAATAGTAATTGATATATTAGAATTCCTTCTTATTCGGTAATAAACACAAATTTTAAAGCACTTTTACTTGTAGAGGATGTCATCTTAAAAATCTGCAGCAATATCAATAAACTATCATTAATATAAAATAAATTATTTTATACGTATGAACTATATAGAAGCATATAATACCACAAAATTTCTTATTTTAGAAAAAATTTGGTGCTCCGAACCTATTTAAAAATCGAAATCGACAACAATGTGTGAATGTATATTTTTAAAATAATCGGGGACACGTTTCTAATAGGATAGTAGGTGATCAGAAACCGTTATCATAGTCAAAATTGTATTCTAAATAAAATTATACCTAAAAAATCGCGTATTTTTTCAGTATTTTTGAAAAAAAAATATGTTAAACATAATTTTTACAAAGTTTAGCCAGCACAATACGATATAGCGACCTTAATACTAGTCGGAAATGGATTTGTCTATTACAACAACAAAAATTGTTTGCGTAAATAAAACGATTCTAAAGTTCATGTGAAAATTGGGCATATTTGGTCATTAAAGGGTTATGAGAATAAATTTAGTACTTTAAAGAAAGGCTGGTTTAGATCAAAAAGTATTTTAAATTATATAAGTTGGTATTATAATTGGTAGTATAACATGGTATTATAATCAATAATTTTGGCAAAACTCACTTGTTAAAGTTGTTAGTAAAATGTATCATAATTAGAGAATTTCAGTTAGAAAATCAATTTCAATATCTTATTCCTTAGAATAATTTTATAATTCAATGGAACAAATCTGATATGTCAAACTGTAAGAGTAATTATTTATCCAACCAATATTGATTTTCTACTAAGAGAAATATAACACTTTTGATCTCGGAAAGAAATTTCACTCCACTAATTTTAGTATAAATACAGGTGACTCAGTAAAAATCATTAATTTGTCAGAATACTTCGAAAAAGTACCTGCCAAAATGTCGATTCTGCAGATAGATAATTCGCCCATTCAAGTCTTAATAAATCTCAGAGTGCTGTAAGTGACGAAAAGCTGTCTGCAATTTTTACTTTGTATTAGTTGTAATTTTCCTTCTCAAATGCGCGTTAAAATATGTCTTGGCCAGTAACAATTAGTTATCTTGGGAGCACGCGACCCAGGTCCAGAGGCATCGTCGGCCGTTTATATCTCTGTAGTATGTATATATATTCCAGACATAATGGGAGCTTAGAATTAGTCCGTTAATGCGAAGTGGAGATCGCTATCGGCCTTGCCATTTAGACCCCTTCCAAACTACACCTGCTTACCTGCTATATAACCCGTAACCGCGAGCTATTCCATTCTTATACCACCTAACAGATTTCTCCTTCCGTTACCAGTGCTACCTATAGCACGCGACTCAAACACGATTGGAGATCTTTTATCGCTAAGCGATCGGAGGTGTCGATTCTCGTTTTTCATGATCATTGTCATATCTTTGAGTGAAATGTAGTGCCTACCAGCCATCCCTCCAGCATGATTTGATACATTGTAACTACCACCCAAAATAACATACAGATATCCCGATACACGGAAATCGATAATATCGAGTAATTGTCAGTTATGACGATTTACTTGTCAGTTTTAACCATCTTTTTTATTTTTATCGGAGATTTGTAATTATTGGTAGCGCATTTCTATACACTGTACGTCAGTAAACACTTTAATAAGGAGACTCATTTAGAACAACACGTTAAAACAAGGAAAACCCATTATTTAAAATACGTAGTATTGACATCAAACATAAAATAAGAAATATTTATTTGGGATATAGAACTCAATATAATTATATTTTAATTCGATGTTTCTATGAACCTGATCGAATAAAAAAGATCAGAAAACTGTCATTGTAATAAATACACAAGTTATCATCATATTTAAAAAATAAAAAAGACCGAAATATAAATTAGAATCCTGGAAATACATACTCCACACTCACCGTGTGTTTTTATTGAATAAGTACACTGTTCACATTATTTATAGTCACTTGTAAAAATGAATACAAAAGTCATGCTAGAGGCCTTTGAAAATGTCTATATATTAATCTCATATCTGGATCTAAAAAAGAATACCAAAAAATTGTATTCATCCTGTTGGCCCCACAGTGAAAGCTTTGACACTACAGCAGCGACAGTTTTTCTATCCGCTATCTCCTTGTCAACGGTTCAATACTATCAAAACGTTAGTAAATAATATTCAAAACTAGATTTTTATTTATAAGAATATGAAGAAGATTGTATTTTATTGAATCTAATGGCAAATAGAGTTCAATAAAATAGTTCCTATAAAATGGCCATCCATCAAAACTTTTGATGAAACTACATTTTCAAAATTTGTTGGTAATATTGTCACATGTCTATGACATATTTCAAGATTTGATAGGAAAGGGGATATGTTTGGAACCACATAGGAACTAACATTGTGGTGAGAGGCACGCAGAGCTTGACTGGCTGTTATGCGATTTAATTAGTTGGCCTCAAGAAAGCGACCACAGAAAATTGATCAAATCCAGCCCCGTAACCAGACAGCCCTAATCTTAAAAGAACTTTTTGTGGCTTGGCCCAGCTAAAACATGGTTTTCCACCTGCTAACATTCTTTCACGGATCGATGTGTATAAAATGTGTTTTTTACGTTTGGGAAGGTACAAAATGTGGTAAAGTGGGAAAGCTTACCGGCCGCAACGAAGGAGCAGTTTCTACCCCCTCATCACTCTAGCTGCAATGACGTTGTTTCCGCCCAAAATACGTAATATACTATTAATGCTAGTTTTAGAGTATTATAGAGTAATCAGTTGCACACCCAAGGCATATTATTTCTTAATTGATGTATTCGCAATGATATAAAAAAACTATTGATAGATGATATCTAATTGCAATTCAATTAAGTAATACAAGGTTATTTCTTGAGAATCGTCCTTCATTGATAAAAAATACTGCAATTAGCAGTACCATGTTAACTGCTTTGGTGTTTTTTAATTATTATTGTTCTTAGTTGAGGTTTGATTTCCCAATATATATGCGTTCGAGCACTCTTCGCAGCTTATTAGACAGCATTAATGCGATTCATTGTGTCCGTGTTATCTTTTCCTTTTTTTATGAAAGTGTTCCTTCATCTTTTAAAGTTTCTTAAACGACACAAACCTTCTGTAATATATCAAACAGATGAAACATTTTTTAATTATTATCGGTATTATCAAAAAAGATGCAGTATTCGTTATCGTTTTCTGTTTTTTGACGTATTTTTTATAAATTTCCGCGACAAATTATTGTCTGTCAGATATTTTGTTCTTATATATATTTTGTTACATTCAAATCACATTATAGCCTCATTTAAAACAATGAATTGACAAACACATCGAAAAGAATTAACATTACAAGGCTTCAACAGAATAAAGCTTGCACATTCTCCAGCCAAGCGAAGCGTTCAACTTCCGACACGAGAATACAGCGATTTTTATGTAGATAGAACCACCTCATATCTCGATTTTGCCGTAATAATAATTTAGTTCTGTCAGTTGGGTGAGGCATCAGCGACTGTGCAATTTCACACGGCCGGGGATCCCCGTGGGCGACAAGGTGTCCTACTCGTTTTTATCGTAATAAGGCCAAAATCGTGCGTGTGCACTTCTTGGTTTTATCTTCGTTAAAAAAAGCACATTCGCCATGATTCGCAGTAGGCCCACGAGTAAATTTACGAGCTCTGGGCTGCTTCAGTGCGAAAAAATGAAATTAAAAAGTTAGAAACGTACCGCCATTACATTTTTTTTTTAAATACTGAAAGAGTATTTTTTAACGGCTAATATTCTATACTTATTAGTAAAGTTACGTGTTAATAAGTGGCACATTAATTAAAGATTGTAATGTATATTTATTATTCGATTATTAAAAATATGATTAATGAACAACACGTACAAAAAGTCTATAAAAGGCTTCAAAATTTCATATAAAATAAAATAAACATGTCAGGATTTGCATTTTTCTTTAATTTATCATGATTTTTGGACTAAAACGGATTATACTTAATTACATGCATACATAAAATGTGATGCCGATTGTTGAATTGTTGAATATAAATATTATGCCCAGTAGAATATTTTTAAAATGCAATGGCCGATTCAAGATGGCCTCATAAGGAAACAAATGTATTCAAAAATATATTAATTCCTTGAAATAGAGACCAGAGAAAGTTTCTTTTAATATTATAATGATGATATAAATATTTACTGGTTATGCACGAAGATTATAATAATGTTGGGTTCATAAATTAAAAATGGCTGTTCTGAAACGGCCACCGTATGTAAATTTTATCTCTCTTATATGCAACGTTGTTGCCTGCATCGCTTTCAAAGTTGAACATATATAACATATAATTGCAAAAATTATACATATTCAGACCCGAAATATCAAAATGGCGGGTGCAATAAGGCTACCGGTACTCGTCATCAATACGAAATTAAAAAAAATTGTCTATGTTGTCTATTTCAAGAAATTAATAATTTCTGAAAAATTTAAAAAGAAGACAAAAATTTTGGTATTTTTGGTTTATTATGTAAAATTTGTGTATGAACAATCACTTATCTGCAATTTTCTTATCGGAAATCGATAGTAGAGCCCACTAGAAAATCGTAGGAAAGGCATCTTTTAAAATAAAATTCTTTTTACTGAAGAAACTGAGAGGATGTTAACGTTTACCTGATCTTCTTATTTTTGGCAAAATGAGTGTTAAAAGGCATTTAATATGTTATGAAACACCATGTGACTTTGCTTGACAACAAGGTAATCATATTGGAATTGGAAATAAATTTCTACGATAGGAACGACAATCTAGCGGCAAAAATACAATGTGCGTTGAAGCCAGAAGTAAAGAAAGTTATTATAACGTTCGTTTTTTTTCTGAAAACAATTAAGCCCTTCTAACCTGAGTCTCGCAGTGCTCACAAATAAGTTCCACTGTTTTCAAAATCTAATCTGACCTGATAACATTCGAATAAAATGAAAAGTGTACATGGAAACTATAAATACATTGTCTATATTATGACAGCGTTCCAGTCACACTGCTATGACTTCATATGGTAGCGCCATCTGTGAGGCACACGAGAAGTTCGTTATGGTACATCGAATCGGTATGTTACCCCTTCCCCCTATCAAACATCTTTTTAAATAAAGGCACGTATAAAAGACCGCTTTTAGATAATCGCGTGTCCAATTTTCCATCGGACTGACATCCACCTGGATATGATGGAATAGTGTCAGGTGTCAATCAAAATGCTTGAGCCATTACTTTTATCTCACATCCAGTTCCTCTGTACTTCTTTAGAGCGACTGTTGTTTGAATCCCGAGTATCGGTGCAATTAGTTCAGACACAATATGTTCTGTTAAATTTCTAATGAAGCGTTCTGCAATTCTACTAATCGACCAACTAGTCTCGCCGGATTGGCAAACGCGCAAGTAGGTCGACAGTTGGGACGAGTCGTTCGTTAGAAATTTTCCAGCCCGGGATATCGTTCCGACAATTTATTGCAAATTGCAAGAAAATCGTCGGTACATACGACCATGAAATTTTCAAGAACACGGTTTTTCTCTTGGCGAATGCCACTCGAAGTCCGTCAGAAAACACCATGATCGATCAATCGGACAAAAAATTGCGCCGCGCGCCCACGGAATTTCGATTGCCGATTACGTTTAATGGTGACCGATGAAAAAGCATCGAGCTCCTTAAAAGGGACAAAGTTTCCACGAAGTTTTTCCGTTTCGTCTCTTTTGACGCGACGCGAATCCGTGAAAACGATTCGAAACGGATCGGTATCGCGGCTTCGGTATATAGACGCGAGTAATTGAGTTAATGACGCAATTAGCCGCCGCGACCAGATGATAATTAGCGATCGGCCGTCCGTCAGGTCCGGATCCGTACGTGAAGGCGCGTGGCTCGATTTGCGGAGGGCCGCTGCGCGGTTCTTTTTGTTTTCCGAACGGCGGCGGCACTCTGCCGACTCGGTATCGCTCTGGAAACCACCGTATATGCACCTGTATACGTGCATCTACTCACATATATATATGCATGTATTCGCACGTATGCCAAGATTGAGTTACATCCGTTATTAATGAATCTGTCAACGGAGCGGACCCGTTCGTTTCGACTTTTACGACGATCGTGTTACTCCCTGTTCCGATGGCAATTGCGCGCTTATAAAAATGTAAATGGTATTTTCAATTTATTGGACGGCCTCTTTGTACGTGCCCGTGTTCACCTTGAATGAAAAGCAACGTCTCGTTACAGATCCTTTTTTCATCCCAAAACGTTTAAATTCGATTTTTGTCATGTTCAAATTAAAATTTGAAATTTGTCGTTTTGTTATGTATAAATCTTTATTAATAATAAATATTTGTGTCTGATAGTCCGATGTCTGGCCTTCCTCATCACGAATAAATATATGAAATACTTTTTCAAATCGAACAGATTTCGTAACAATTATTGGAACCCTCTGGTACAAATGTACTGTACACGGAGAAAAATTTTCATCGTCAAAACCATAGTGACGTAACAAATTTACCCCAGAATAATCGTGCAAGCAGCACCATCTTCTGTGATTGTACCTAAAATTATTAATTCCTAGAAGACACTAAAAGTTTAGTGCCTAGAATATATGTACTTTGGTTACCGGCATATTATATTCATTACTTTACATTATTTGGTAGTTACCTATGTTCTGTGCCTGCAATATACAGGTACTGTCATTAAAAAATACGAAGCCAGCACCAGGCAAATGCCGCGATTAGTCTTTGTTCAGTAGGGGTACATATTTGTACCATGAAAACAGGTGAACATTTTTTTCAGTGTATACTCAAAAGGTAATCATTTCATCGTTTCAGATTTAATTGTAACCCACATTATAGTCATTCATAAATTCTTCTGGACACTTTGCAGCTCGGACTCTTCATCGTCTGTTAACATACATACTCAGACACTAAAGGCGATATTCTGTGTAGTTGAACAAAGATTCATGATGGTTCCTGGAACAAAATTGGATCTTGTTCATTATTGATAATAAGATTTGGGAGATTTTCATTTAAGTAAGTAGATCGTGGCTTTATTGCTAAAAGACACTATCTCAGAAGTTGTATTAAAGAAGACTTTATCTCAAAATTTCGATCCACGAAGTGCATTATTTCTTGAAGCCCTAATAAGGGCTTTTTATTAATTTTTTCCCTGAAATGTAAATTGCCAACATTTATGCGATTAAATGTCTATAAACCACTCAAGTGACTAAAATGTACCTAGTAAGCCGGTGTGGCAAAAAAAGGGTGAATTCAAATGTTTAAACAGTACCACAATACTCTTTCGTTGTTACCACCGCATATTTCAAATAAAAAATTGTTTATACAATTTCCTTGTAAAAAATAATCACGTGTTGAGAAGAAGCATTTAACTCTTTCAGTCACAGCAGGACACGAGTGTCCCACCTACATGGTATGAACTTCTCATCGTTTATGAGTGGTTCATCATCGATTTCATTACGGGTTCTTTTTCCTGCCCTTCCTAAGACTCCAATAAATGTTATTAAAAAATAATAATATTGCAAGCTTATGTAAAATGTGTGCACTCCGACAAGCTCCTTACCCTAGAAAAAATAGAAGCCTATGCGTACGCTTAATGTCCAAATTCACACTTGCAAAAACTTTGCACTCCAATTGCAAATCGAAGCGTGAATTTTGACATTTAAGCATAAGTTTACGCTTCCATTTTTACCAAGGTTACACTCATTGCAGAAATCCTCTTCAGGTCTGAACTGAGAAATAATTGTCAAGGACAATTCATTTCTATGGACACATTTATATCATAAATACTCCATTGTAAAAACAAAAATAGTTTCTCAACGAAAAGTTTTCGACACATCCAACACTGTTCAGAAAATGCTTATACTTTTATTATTGGATTGACAGATTTTTATTAAAAATGTATCAGGCAGACAACAGTATTAACAAATTATGAAACATGTAATAGATATATGAACATATTATCTTCCCCAGATAATTTTGTTTTTATGATCAGCATTAAATGATCGGAAATACACAAAAATTATGTTTATACTAATAAATAACTATACTACTAAATGTAATGAACAGAAAAAATGGACTCTTATTGCAGTTTTCTGTTATTCTACCTGAAAATGAAAAAACTGTAAGTTTACTATAAGTTTACCTGTAAGTTACGGTAAGTAACCGTAAAAGTTATTTATATTAAACCGTTACAAGTTTCAGATAAACAAAATCTAAATACAAAGACAGTTACATTTTTAATCGACTATTAAGTCTTGATTTTTTAAAGAAAAATGTATTATTTTTAGTTTAAGACTGGGTCTACAATTTTTGCTAAACAGAAGATGAATTAAGGGATTAATCCCATTTGCTGCGCTAATGTATAGTTAATTTCCATGCAACTTTTTAAAGGAAAAACTACGAAACTTACCGAAAAATCATTATATCGTCTTAAAGTCCATACATTGAATACATTTCAATAATTATTTATTACATATTCCACAGTTACGTCACAAATGCCCGTCAAAAAAATGTTTTTTTGTTTAACATTTTGCGTTTCTCATCATGGTAACGAAAATGATCATCTGAAACGAAAAATGTCGATAGATTTAGATAACAGTATAAACTAGCGTTTGTTATAAGCATTAAAAATGTTTTTTTTTTGTTATAAAACATAGGACATTCAAAGTTAATGATTCGATAAAAAAACAACATTATCTATCGAAATTATTTATCATTATTTTAGCGAAAAACAAAAATTAACCATTAAACACTACATTTTTTAATTGCATAAGCCTGCCATGTTTCAAAAAGATATAGTTTCACTACTTTTCGAGTGAATTAAAATTTTATAGAAATTTCTCATTTCGAGAAAAACATACTTAAAGTTTCAATTTCACTTCGTGAAGTCTTTTATGTGAACGGATTCTATTCTTTCGTCGATCTTTTTTCAGTAAATTTTGTTCCAATTGACGTAAAATTTTAAGCATCTATACTCAGTTAGTTATGCTTCGTGAAAATGCTAATTTTTTTTTTCGTGAAAAATGCTATTCAAGCTTTTTAATATTTCTTAAATTATTAATGAAATTTCTGAACTTTTAGCCCGGAACAAATTTGAAGAAATTGAAGAAATAGTTTATGATATACCACTTGTAAAAAATCCGTGTTATCGAATTTTAAATGACGTTTTATTGCAAAACTCATAAATTTTGAATACTTCCACCATTGTGTTACTTTAACAATCAACTGATTGAAAGTTGTTACAACGAGGAAAACTCGTTCAATGAACTCACATATCGTGGACTTAATGATCGTATTGTTAATTTTCCTGATACTTGTAGTTTTTATGAAGTTGCTCATTATAAATCTGTATTTTCAATGATTCCTTTTGATTCAAGTTACGTGCAGATCGTGAAACTCTTAAACGATGAAGTATGTGGATGAAGAAATATTTAAACATTTTACAGCAACGTAGAGAGGTTTCAATCATTAAAGCACGAAAATCAGGCTTCATGTAATATTCAAAATTATTATTATATGATACTGAATCAATAACAATCATACATTGAAAGATGTATTTTGGTAATTATTAATTACTAGATGAGTGTATTATTATTCTCATACTGCTCATTAAAGAAAAATGATTCCTCCGGATGTAAAAAATAACTTCTCGAAACAGATGACAGACCCCTGAAATCGACATTAGAAAGCATACGTATCATCTATGATAAATACAATAGATTACACTAAAATAATATGCTAACCGTAATAAGAAAACAGCAGATTGACACAACAATGTAAAACAAAATTAAAACATATATATTCATTGCAGGGAACAAATAAAATCTTACAAATTTCTCTCCGAGAACCGTATTTATTAAAATCAAAATACGAACAATTTAAACTTTCAATTAAAGTTTTAATGACAGGTTCTGGAAACTTTCGTGGCATGTCGTATTTGATAACAGTAATTTATAATTATCAATGTCGTTTAAATAATTTATTACGGTCTCCACTAAAGGTATACTTTCCAGTTGTAATTAATCTTTCAATTTTATCTCAATTACAGAAATCTCTTAGCCGGTATGGCATCGAAATTGTCCATGCACCTATAATTACGCATCACAAATTTGAGACTTGCCATATTTGCACTCCAGCTCAATGGAAGTAATAACTGGCGTCTGGTGGAATGTCAACTACCGGAGTAATTACTTAATTTGGTAAACGTACGTGAAGTATGAAATAATTTCGCTTCTGTTTTTAAACTCGCACGTCTGCCAAAATTTCGGGAGTTGCATTTCGATAAACGTCGACTTCCGATCCGTCGATTTGGACAGTGGCGCTGCATCGACTTCTATTAATTATGGGTATCTTGTCCTCGGAACTTGACATTTTAGTGCCCTTTCTAATAGGATCGGCAGGTGATTGTATAGACTGATACCCGAGACCATTGCTCGTAAAGATGCAATTCGCAGGAAGCAATTTTGGTCTAGGGTTTCGGACGTGCAGTCGCTTCCTCTTCTAACGATGCCGATGCCGGCTTCTCATATTTTTATCCTTCTTTCAAATTTTGTTTTTCTCGTCTCCCTTGGTCTCTCGAATTCGATCTACATCCCTCTCATTTCCAGGCTCGTTACTTTCGTCGACGACGTTGTACTAATTACACGTCTTCCCTCCCTAGGAGACACGCAAGGTCAACACATTTTGGACTTTGCCGACCGATGTCATTAGATGGCAAACCTCTGTGATAGCACCTGCCAACGCTAATGCCGCTGCTAAGATTAACGGACATTTTTCATCGCGCCTTTTCTCCAATAAGTTTGTGCTGAAGAAATGTCTTTGTGCGTATGTCGGCAAAAATTTTAGGCATATCGAAGCACATGAGTTATCGCTTTTTATAAAAAGATAATAGATCTATCAATGGCTATGATGAATTTTGCATAAATATGACATCTATTACTGCCAATCTCTGAAGTTAATATAATCCATAAAGGTGTGGTTGCAGAAATGTTTTCTTATTAATTTTGTTAAATTTTCCTATTTATTTATTCACGGTTCATAATTTGGTTCTTACAAAATAATCCGTATAATCTACACAAAAAATAGTATTTAAAAATACAAATGACTAAGTATTACAAATCATTGATACAACACAAATCGTATACTACTGGAATATTAAGTATATAAATTAACAAATAAGGTTATTCTTTATACCGAGAAATTAAAATTTTTAATTAATTTCAAGTGCAGAATAATAAATTAATATCCTCTACTGAATGCTTCAGATTTAATACCCGTGTGATTGGTTTTTTCACTGAATTGTTATATTAATCATTCCTGTAAATCGAGAATAATTAACGCAGTACCCACACTGATAAAAAGATTTATTTGTCGTAAAGAAGGCTTATTTAAATACGCTGGAAAAATCATTTGTTAACAGTAAACAACTTTAGTTAAAATACATTTCTTAATAATTATTAACATTTGTTAACAGTAAAATCCGTCTTTTAATTATTAAGAGATGTATTTTAACTATTAACTAAAGTTGTTTACTGTTAGCAAATGGTTTCTTCCAGCGTATTTATATAAGCCTTCTTTACGACAAATAAATCTTGTTATCCATGCTGATTACAAATCGGAAAATTCGTAAAGAATGTATACTAGAATATTAGCATAACCGATTAACAGCATTCAATATGTTGGGGAAAGGAAGTAGATTCATCAGTCCCAAAAACAATTGAAAAAAGTAGTATCTGGATAGAATTAGTAATGGTGGAAAGTCAACTGTGAATAACCCAACTAATTCTAAAGTCATGGATCCATTACCTAGAAAAAATAGTAAACATTACAATATTCTAGGTCCGCACTATAACTGTTTGAGGTACATTTAAGTCCAAAGGAATAAAGTTTAAACTGTTTAACCCCGAGTCAAAAGTTTTGATCTAAAGGATCAAATTTTGTTGTTTTTTGGAATACATAATCGGTTACTAATTGGAAAGTATATTAATGATTTACTACACAGGATTCAAAGCGAATTCTAAAGGATTCAAATATCTTTACTATCCTTTATTAGACTAAGTTACTACAACCGTGGTAAAGTGTAGAATATTTTTTGTAGATACGCAATTCAGCAATAGAATAGGAAATTCGAATGTTTAATTCAACAACTTATTTTCGTATTGTATTTTAATTATTGCTGCATTATTACCAGAATGTTTACCTTACTAAGTCGGGATACAAAAACTATTGAATTGCTCCATTGTTATTGATTTATGACATTACTGTCAGGTATAATAGACACAATCATCATGATATTTTCCGTTTACTAAAAAGTTTCATTTTGAAAGTAATGACTAAGATTTAGTTACAATAAAAAAATATAACATTCATTTAATCAATGGCTGTAATACAGAATATAAATGAACTGCCTTTTGGACCAATTGTTATAATATACAGTCATTTACTAAAACCATAAGTATACAAACTCATTGATGAATTGATAACACCACTGTTAATAAATTTTATTTATTTCCATAGAAGGCGATAAGAAAACATTTTGGTTATCTGATTTGAAAATAATTTTTTAATTTCAGGTCAAGCAGGGGTGAACCAACTGGGTGGTGTTTTCGTAAACGGACGACCGCTGCCGGATTGTGTGAGACAGAAAATCGTTCAATTGGCTCTGGTCGGAGTCAGACCTTGCGACATTTCCAGACAGTTGTTGGTCTCCCACGGCTGTGTTTCGAAAATCCTAACCAGGTTTTACGAGACAGGCAGCATAAGACCCGGGAGTATAGGTGGCAGCAAAACGAAGGTAAGTAATAAAACAATGGTTACATTTGGTTTAATTACTTGAATGGTTTAAAGTGTGGTTTTGCATTTCTGTCATTTTTTTTTCTTGTCTCATTATATTGAAAAATTATTGTCAGACAGAAGTTTCTTATTAGTATTGAGTTATTCCCAAATAACTTATCTTCAAAAATTTATTAATTTTATGGAATGTCTTCTAATTAATTACCACAAATGGAATACAGTATGTGATTTATTTCATACTGACTAAGATATTTTGTAGACCTAGGAAATTAGATTTTTTTATGGCCCAAAACTGTCACGCGTGATTCTAAATAATATAAAAAGCTCGATTTTTCCGTATTAATGTACAAAATAAGTTATTTTGCAAACTGTCATAATTGTTTTGTTGTTGCTCTTATAATCAGTAGGGGGTTCCATCCTAAAGTCACGGCAAATAAAAAATGCCACGTCTAAAATTTATTTTGAACAAATACAAAATATTAGCGTCTTTTGATATATTAACTCCTTATTTTAGATAACCCCTTTATTATTATTTATCTTTGCTATATTTTCACATTTTCCCGCACTTGCAGCTCTACTCGACTAACAATGTACATATCCCAAGGATTACAGCAAATTTGTTTTCTTATTATTATAATCTTACAGATAAACCACCATAACTATGACTGAAACAAAATTAGAATAAAAAAAGATATACCAACTAGTGGATATATCAGATTTTATGCATACATAGTGGGACTTTTGATTTAAAGGGGTTCAAACAACTATTTAAAATATGTCAACGTCACGACATAAGAACGGATCTCAAAAGCTTCAACATTGTTTATTTTCGAAATATTTAAGTTAAGTTCCTGAATATTTCAAAATTTAAATTTCTGTGTAAATTAAAAAAAGGGTTGGTAGCCAAACTCGGAATTCTAAGGTACTACATCCAAACAATTTGGTTGCTATTGACTCAAACAAATAGTCTGGTTACGGTGCCTAAATAAATTTGGTTGAAATTGGTCAAAGTAACGGATTTCGATTTATTATTATTATATATATTAAAAAGATTTTAAAAACTTTACAATTGATAACTGTGCACAGTCGCACTCTAGAGGGATTCTACCCATTACGATCTGCATTGAAATTTCTGATATATCTTAGAAATATGATGAAACGCAACATGAAATTTTACGAATTTTATGACAAACGTTGCATAGTTTCGTTTTCTTATACGTGTATAAGCAAACATACAATGTACCATATTGATACGGTTTCATTGTCAGCCGAGAACTTTGCAGTATTTTAACATTTTGGGGTGAACTTTTCCGATTTCGTAAACTTTCACGTTCCTTTCTACAAATTTCATAAGTTATATCAGAAATTACAATGCAGATCATAATATGCAGAGTCCCTCATAACCAACAGAAAATCCATTTCTCCAAATGAAAATAAAAAAAACGCGAATGAGCACAGTAGTGAAATTTGTTTTCAAAAATACTTCCGGGAGGTCCAAACTGAACAAATCCTGGTGATTTTATTAAATACGCCTAATATATTGTAAATCAATCCGGCAATTCTAACTGGCCTCAACCCACTGCTAAAATAGTCATTAAAAAAATGAAATGTTAATGACCGGGGCACTGCGCTAGTTTATTTTTTCTCTCTGAATCCGAAACGGGCTTCAAAATTTTAAGATTGGCTGAAATTTATGAGATAATCTCAAACATATTCACAAATCCGAAACTGAACTAAATCAAGAAAACCTGTTTTTTGTATACTAGAACTTTTTAGTTCTTTTTTTAATCACCAAGATTCTAATAAACCTGATAATTCTGACTTTTGATTCGGAAAGTGTTGGCAAAAATACGTAGACAGTCCAAAAATATAAAGCAGATATGGTTTGATTCTCAACCCAGAATTTTTCTGCATTTTAACATTATTGGGTCAAATTGTAGAAGTTTTCCGGGTTTATGAAAAACATCTAAAGCAATAGGGACTTTGATTGCAACCCCAAAAACATACAATTGGTAAGGAGGCGTCAAGGTCGTTATGGGTGGAAAGTTTCTTTTCTTGTGCCGTAATATTGTGCAATCTGTATTATCACCATTTTCAAATGATGTGCAGAACAGTGTCAAAGTAATCATAACCACAAGTACTCAGAGCAATGCAAAATTCTACTACAAACGAGGAATCAAATAAAAAAGGAAATAGATTTGAATAGGATTATAGACAATAGAATCGTAGATTCGAAGAAAGAACTGATGAGATCATAAACGCTTCCTTCCTTTTAGCTCTCATCCTCTCGCCTTCTTCACTTCTGCTTCCAGGATTTTTTATTGTTTTTTTTCTCCCTCCCTCTGTGTTCACTCTTCAGGCTTTATTGCCGTAATAATTGGCGCGTTAAGATATTTTTAAGAGGAGTTGCTTGCTCGTATAAGCGTTGCCGATGTGATTTTAAGTGAAGGCGCGCAGTCTCTGGCCGGACCGCGCGTATAATTATCCAACCACCTCGCTGTGGGCTGATTAGCATAATTTCATGGATTTGTACGGTCTTCTCGGCGGCTAGTTAACTCGCGGCTAAACAGTCGAAGAAAAATTTCAGAGGTGGCCAGGACTGCCTGCCAAACACTGACATTACTCGAATAAAATTACGTAATTAAGTTACACTTGTGCTGCTATTACATGTGGACATGGAAGACTTTATTTAATCTTCATTCAATCGAATTCTTCGATTTACTTAAAAGCCCTCCAGAACGAAAACCGAAAAAATATTGAAATAATGCTGTAAATAACTTAAATTAACGATGCCATTTAATCTAAAAAATGTCGGAAATACCAACGAGATTAATACGCGGGAGTTCAAACATCAAATAAGCATATTAAATAAGAGTAAGAATTATTCTATAATTGTTTTATTTATGAACATATTAGAAATTCTACAAGAACAATTTTGTACAACAATTCATATAAAATGTTAAAAATTTCTTTACCGAAAAATTAAAACGCATTTTATTTACCAACATTACTTAATTTTACCGCAATCACCGCATCATTTAGTAATATTATTAGTAGGAGAGAGTGGTCCCATTCCCCACAGATAACGTTGCTGTCTGTATTGATAATAGTGTGACTGGAACGCTGCCATACGTTGATAATTTAGTCATAGGTTCCGCACACTTTTATTTTAGTAGAAGGTTATCATTTTATCATTATTTGAAGGATTACCCGTCATGTGAAAAAACCAAAATGATCCGAAACCAACACCAATTTTTTGCTTTATAATTGATCATATGTTTGTAAGGACGAGTGTTGTTAATAAAGATGTCTGACGACAATTCCACGAGTTTATTTTAGTTATAGGTCTTACATCCAACACGGGAAAAACGATCTTGCTTAACACAAACTTGGTACTGAGCACAATTCTGGTTTATGTGGACCACAACAAATTTTTTTCCGCGCGAAGGGGAATAAGTCCAGAGCCTAAGTAATAAATTGCTAAGTAATATTTAAGTTCTTTCCTTTCAAAACTGAGTAAAATATACATTAATTGTAATTCGGAAATAAGTTTTCCTATTATCTCTGACGGTTTACACGATTGACGTAATGGTGAAGGTTCGTAAAAATTGTATACTTACCTTCTGTATAGTTGTAACGAAAATATCCGGAAAATTAGTAAAAAGAAGACTCGACTATGTTTATTAGGAGTTTATTTGATGTTGAATTATAATCCAAATGAGAAACTGGACTCTTCCTCTTTTAAAGCGATAAGTAAACAAATTTAAGAAATTGAGCTTTATCTAGAAGATTATATTGATTCTATTTTTGTTATTATTGTTATGTCGAATTTGTTGAAGGGTATGTTTAATAGAGCTTTAATTTTCCTACATTTATTTCAATCTTCAATATACCTATTTCACTCATTCATATATAGTTAATGCGGCGGAGTTCGAACTTCCACTGGTTCTTTGTGGCTGTTTTTATAACTATAATAATCTGTGATTATTAACAAAGAATCACTAAAATTTTCCTGTTTAAATAGAAAGAGTAAAATTACTTTATTAAAAGAATTTAGACATTCAAAGAACAGTGAAGTAGACAAACATTATACTTCAACAATTATTTATTAAATGTGTGGTTGCCAGTTACTACCTTAAGATTTAGTCAATTCAACCGATTTCGATAAAATTAGCATTTTTCATGTTTAATTTGAACCGTTTTGAAAATAAATATAATATTTTAATTCTATTGGAAATCGAAACATCTAAACCACAATATTGGATACATCATTTAGAATTACACTTATACCAGCAATAACAAGTGCCAATATTTTAGTACAACAAAATGGATTATACGATATAATATATATAAAAGTTCATAGACTATACACGACGAATAATGACAAATCACATTATGAAATATGAGTACACATTCATCCACGTATCGGACAAAAAGTGTGATGTCATTTACTAATAGTAATTTAAGTAATTTGCTGAAGACTGTCTGGGAGTTTTTCCAACGACTCTACGTAGATAAATCTAGCAACCAGTCGTAGCATTCCCGACTTCCACTTGGGGTCGAACAACTTCGCACTTCAATAATTGAATCGTAAAAAAATAATTGGCGAATTATCGGCGATCTGTACGCACGTTCCGGCATGTTCACTCGACGCATAACGATTTTGCGACACGGAGTCATGCTCGCTGAGGCATCATCGCTATGCAATATGGATATAATAAACCCTACACCATTAACGAGTCGCCAGGATGAAAATGGCCGTGTGAAATGCGCGCTTCTGCAATGTGCAGCCAAACTGCCACAGGGCATTCTGACGCGTTCACCAGGACCCTCGTATGTCTTCGATATTGGAGGATCGACTAAAGTGATAAAATCATATGCGATCGTTTTCATAAAATTATACGAATCGCGAACATAAAGTAAAATCGACGAGCTTTATGGAACGCGCTTAAGTTACTCATTTGCATTTGGATATAAAAAATGTTTGGGATATTAATAAGATCTCATTTTGGAAACCAATCCAAAATTCAATTTGAATTCGTGTTAATTTCAGATCGTTTCAATGTATTACATTTTTACCGTCGAATCGAAACGACTGAGATGATACGTACAGCACCTACAACGTTTATAAACCGTTTTAAACACAGTATGAAATTTGCTCGTAATATTTATGTAACATTCGGGAGACATTTTAAAAACGTTAGAGACGTTTATTTACCTATAGTGGATAGTGTTTTTATAATTGAAAATATGATTTATTTAGAACTTAGTAGACAATTGTTATATAATCATACATTTTGTATGGACGGAAAGAGGTACTTTTCTGGCTGGAGAAATATAAGCTTTGCACCCTGCTTAATATTTATAATACGAATCACTGGTAGCACGTCTTTATTTCACGGACAAATGATCACACGAGAAAATATCACGGATATTTGATCACACGTTAAATTATCACATTGATAAAATATCACAACAACAAAATATCACACATTTAAATATTTTCGTGGTTAAAAAAATCATATTTGTATTACTTGCTCTCATTTAAATGAGCTCAATTCATATTTTCATGGATAGTATTACAAAATATCATATATTTATGTATTATGATATCTAAAAAGATCATATTGAAAATATTGTTTCATTGTGTCAAGAACTGTACTGAGAAGACTGTAGAACTGTATTTAGGGGCGTAATCTACCATGTTCAAAGTTTCATTCGAATCGGTGACGGGTATTTGGGTAGATTTATTGGTAAGTTTTATATTGTTTTTCCTTCTCAAAATAAAGATTCATTACTTGAAATAAAATTTGTTTCTAGTATTATGAATTTTGAAGATTACTGTGGACATTCCAATGACCTTTAAAAAAGTAAATTCTATTGAAAATTGAGGGCTTTAGCTTCATTTTTTTCATGCGAACATCTGCTTCGTAATCAGCAACTTCAAAACCCTTACCATATTGGATTTCAAGTCATTATTCTCAAAAACACCATCGATAATCTGTTTTCCCGAAACGACGGATTTTTCCATGTTTGCTTATAAACAATTATGTGTCAGCTGCAGTATAAATAACAAAAATTTAAACAAATAGAGGTAGTAACGTGGGTTACCACAATGACCTAACAGATTAATTGCTATACGAAAATACGTCACATTGAAAACCTAATCCAAATTGGTGATATAATATGTTTAATGAAATATTTATAAAATGATTATGCGCAGAAAAGCATTCGAAATTCAATCTGAAGTTAATCATAAAATAACAAAGAATCCATTTATTATTTTAACTAAGACTCATATTCACTGCCTGTTTCGTACAATCTTAGATTCTAAACAATTAATGTTGCTAAAAATAATTATAAATAACCATTTGGAAGTCGTAAACAATAAAAATACCTTTTGTTCTTATTAATTTTCGTTTGAACGGTTATTTCCGGTCAAAAGAAAGCTGACGTAAACGCGAACGGAAATACGAATTGTTTTCATCACAGTTTCTAAGGTAAACAACGCTCTTTCTAACTCGTTATCGGGCAATTAAGATCGTTCATACATCTATGTCATGCCTGCATTTAGATTTTCTATGCTTGATTGAGCGAAACGTCGCTTATACCTCGGGAAAAACGAGAAATACAACGAAAAATACAGCTACGCGCGTTAATATTTGATTCATTTCTTCCTCGAAAATACCCATAAATGCGATTGTATCATATATCATAGATGACAAACGATATGCTTATATACTATATATAAACAATCGGCAATTTCACGGAAAATATTCATTCATAATAGCATTAATTATAGGATGAGTTGTATTTAGTATATGTTCGGGGTGAAAATATACCACAAAGTTCCGTTGATGGTTTTTTTGATATTTTAAGCAGCCCCATCTCTTAATAGGGTAACTGTTATAGTTTCAATTTCTTCAGACAAATTCAATCAAGTCCGTGAGTAATTATTAAAATGGGAGATGTTGGAATGATTTAAAATATCCAGACAGCAGTTACAATTGTAAATTGGAATGTCTTTGTTCCCTCCATTACATGCCGGAAGGATGAAATAAAGGAGCTGAGTCGAAGATCGAGCATTGTCTATGGTACAATTGATCATCGGAACTCCGGACCATCGCGTTAGGTTCAGACAAGGAACAAGGGAGGATATTCCCAAAATCGAATGGAGAATCGGCAAGGGTTGCCTTAACGTCGTATCCCTTATCACTCGTTGGCACCATGTTAATCCTTACGACCCGACGGCCTCGGGTAATTACTACTCGGTCAACCTGTTCGACGGTTCGGGTTATCTAACGTTTAGTGCCAGATGTCAGCCCCAATTTCCCCCGCACGTACTTACATGAACATTAGTACCTTACTGCCATGCTGCGGGCGATAATTGTTCCGAGGACGGAAGTCCAGATTAGAATCTGAGATGCTTCCTACTGCACGCGATGTAGCCCTAACCCTCTCCAACTATTGGCTCTATCTGGGTAGGTATATAAAGCGTCTGTGTTCGTGCGAACAACCCCCAAACTGACAAAAGCTTGAGGGCCTAACGGCAGTTGTACCTTGCTCATTTACCGGGCCTTTGTGTCCGGTTACGTTTGCGATTCGCAAGCTATTATTTTTACCGCAGTATATTATGCTCTTTTAATGGTTTAGATAAGTGCATCGCTCGAAAGTGTCAAAACAAACATTCATGATTTACAGATTAGCATGTATATCTATAAATGAGCATGCCTGTCGTCAGATATGTCTATTGTTTTCATACTTATATTTTTTATTCAAATCTTGTCTGGTTTACCTTGTTGGATTATAAGTAAACAAGTTCATATTTTCCGTGCTTTGCGTCATTTATGTCGTGAGTGAATGTGTTATATTCTGACATTAGTTTCTGGTTTGATTAAAATATATCACAAAATGAAAAATGGCCACTCTAAATCGTGGACGAGCAAGTGCTCATCTGCAATAATCGCCGAAATTAATATCCCTGAATTCAAATCAATATTCCGCTAAAATCCATAAACTTCAATCCTTATTTTCAATGTTGTTCTAAGATTATATCTTCTCTGTATTAACAAGGATACTTTAATGTGTAGGATAGACTAATTCAGATTAGGAAGTACTTTTCTTAGTCTTGCAATAAGAATAGTATTTATTCCTTCGCTATATTACAACAGATTTTGCATTTTTTACAAGTCGTTTATTTGTGAATCCGGCATGCAACAAATTCGATTTGGTTTCTGATGTCGTTCAAAATAAACAAGTCTTGAGCACCTGTCTCTTATTATACTTATCTTTCTAATCCGAATTCGGATTTCATCGGAATGCGGCTATTTTAATGGTTTTTATTTGTGAATTGACACCAAATCTACTAACAGATCTAAAGTAGAAACAGTTTCTTAAAATTTTAAAAACCACATAGGATAAATTCTTTATGGAAATCAAAATCTCTCTTAATCCGTTACCAACGACCAGGAATACACAGATCGCACCAGCAATACGACTCTCATTTTGAATGAAAAAAAATGTTTGAATATTTTTCTGAAACCGTTTCTAACGTTCAAAGCCTTCTCTTGCAGATTATGAAGCCAACATTTAGTTATTACCAACTATAACAAAGTTTGAACGCTATTTTGGTGTCTACGATGAGGATGACGATTCGAGAGCAGGATATTTGTTATTTATTATTTTGTACCAAGTTGCACTTGGTTTCCATATCAAAATATCGATTAAAAATCCTTTTTCTATTGAAAAATTGCGTTTTCTTACAATAAATGCCATAACTTTCTCTGTTAACAATACCTCAATTTTAGTTTAGAATTCGAAATATGAGTCTGGTACATTTTCAACTTTGCTAGTCATTAATGGGTTAAGTTATAGTCACATTTCGGTTCTAATATAAGAATTTCCTGCAATACTATTAATATAAACAATTTAAAATATCAATTAATTGTTTCCTTCTTAAATGCTCTATTACACATTGTTCATTATTGAAAAAGCTTTATAATATTCTGTAACTAACTTTTACTACTTAGTGTCGAGCAACTCGCCTGTTACTACTGAAACTGTCAGACCATTTTCAGAATAATAAAATTTATACATTATGGATAGGTATTTCTGTTTCTGTTGATTTGTCTTCTCTTCATTTAAATGTTCAAATTTTGTTAATACATTAAAAAGAGTAAAAAAATAACTGATTCAGTTTTGACAAAGAAAATACTTCTGAAAAAAAATTCCCATACTCATATAGTTATACCTCGCCTTTATAATACAGAATGGAAATTTTTTAAATGAAAATGTCCTCATTATAGATTTTGGAAAATGCTATAAAAGATGCATTTCACATGGCCGAAAATGTATTTTTCGATACAAGTGGGAAAGTATTTTCGAACGAATGTGAGAATTGTGGTACGAGCTAAAGGCGAGTGCCGCAGGCACGTTCGTCCAAAAAACATTTTTGCACATATGCCGAAATGTATTTTTTGTTACAAGTGTGGGTAAAATGCGAAAGAAAAATGTCAAAAGTGTGTAAAATAGCATTTTGCCCACGCTGTAACAAAAACTACTATTACCTAATTGTTCAGAATAGTATTTGTACTACTTGTTTTCAGCAATTAGTATTAATTACAAAAAATCTTAGTTCAAATAAATAATACACATTTCTAATTTCTGATAACAAGATGTGAATTTTATCTGACAGTCTATAATTCCGTAGTCATGTTTCGGAATTTTTTTAATTGCTATGAAAATGTATTAATTATATATTTAGTTAAGGATCATTATGAAGATGTGTTACGATTGGTTGATGATAAGGGATCAAAGTAAAGGGGGATCAAAGTAAAGGGGGATCTAGTGTGTTCACATGTGCACTACTAGAATTTTTATCGCAGGAAGGGGATAGGGGAACGTATGGGAATGTTCCGGTAGATTTAGTGTCCATACAATAAAATTAATAAGAAGGAAATGGCAGATGATAAAATGCCGACAAGCTTTGTTAAAGTTTAAAGTTCCTGCCTAATCTGATCACATTTAACTAACTCAACAAGGTCCGGAAACAGTGCACGTTTTGTGTTTGTATGCGCTTTACCAACTTCAGTAGCGTAAGATGACATATGTTATTCACTAAAGCATTCCACTGTATTACTAACTTCTTTCTGATTAGTGTAATATTATGCCATATACAATATTAAACCTCAAAGGTTAAAACAAACATTAGTTTGTCTTGTACTGATTCTACACCGATGTTTAAACCCCTTGCGCTCGAATTATCCCAGACAAAAACGCTGCCAAATGTCCATATTTTTTGGTTACAATATGAAGGGTGTCAAGTATCGTTTCTTATGTTTTCAGGATCACTGATTACAAATCCGGTGTCAGTTTTTCGAAATTTAATGGCTAATTCAATGTGGCGGATCAATTGTGTAAAAATTAGTATCCCGATTTATCTCAAAATCATTCCTTGGCGTTTTTTTTTTGGTTGCTGAATATGAATCTGCCATCAGTTTTCAACTTTTACGCGTCTAAGATGACTAATTTAAAATGGCAGGTGAAGAATTTTAAAAATCACGTGCATTTTTCTGGAAATGTATATTCGGATATTTTTGACGAGACATAGGTATATGTAGTAAGTTTTGAATGTAAAAACCTCGAATATAGCCAGTTTAAAATTTTTAAGATTTACTTTTTTTTAAAGATTTTTGAGATTATGAAATACCATGAACTAAATTAGTCAACTTTGAGTGCTTACCCTTGGCATAATCAAGGAACAGTAAGCAGGTAGCTGCATTACTTTTTTACTTTTGTTTGTCTTTTCTTTTTTTATTCTTTTCTCATTAATTTAACACGTTTTTACACTTTCTTTGTTTTTTGTCTTATATTTTGGTCCACCACCTTAGATCCGCGATTTCAAATTTTGGAAATGTTAGGTATATTCGTAATTGCTAACCTTGAAACTCCTCGAGTAATAAATTTCAACCGTTTTCCAATTTAAAAAAATGTGTTAATGAAAAGCTACATCATATACCCCGGTAGAAATTTTAAGCATGTTTGATGGATTAAAACTAACTTTTAGGCAAATATTTTGGTTAAAAAATGTATAAAATGAAAGTATCTACAAAATGTCCAACAATTGACTAATATTAAGCAAAACATACATTAACTGACAAATTATGACATTTCTGTCCAATTTTTAGGCATGAAAGATGTACAATATTTTTGCAGAACATTTTGGACCCTGCACATTAGTCGATCTTAAAGTGTACTGCAACGTTTAATTTGAAAGGTCTTATAAGACTTCAAAATGTTATGTTTTTCAAGTTACATTTGTTTAAGAGATAAACAATTCAAGAAATTATATTTTCTTTAGATATCTGATAAACTGAGCGTATCAGTCCATAACTATTAGAAAACGCCTCGGTATATTTAACACATCATTCAACATTGAGCTAATTTAGATTTTGACACCTCATCGATTAAATGCGAAATATATTGATATTTAAAACTGAAATAGTGTTTTTGTAACCTGATATAATATGTAGTCTGTATTTTCGATGTGATTATTTTGATCTACGTTTTCTACTAACGTTAATAAATAAATGTGCTATAAACCTTTAAGCTTCTCATTCACTAAATCACCAGATGGCTTATTATAATAATGAATAATTGTTCATTTGAAGCAAGGACTGGCGAATTACTAGGGCCCCAGCAATCCAAATAGTATTTGGGCTACTTGAGCTTCAAGGCTATTCGGCCTGGGACTTATTATTCATTAGTTGCGAGCACCGTCATACCCAAAATCTCTGTCCTACAAACTTTCCAAACTCCAGTAGTCCATCCCTTAAATTATCCCCTGATGTGTTATGCCCCCTCTTAAGTTATATTACAAGCCTCCTCTAAGCTATATTCCGCATCACATCTACCCCAACAGATGACGCGTGGTAATAGGAAATGAAAGAAGGGGAAAACATAACTTACAGAGAAGAGATAATAATGGGTGGGGCAGGAAAAATATAATTTAAGGGCCTCCATCTTGCTAGCCTCGAGCGCATAACTTAGAGGGATGGGGGGGGGGGGCGTCTGAACGTCACCACGCAAGAACGCGAAATCAGATGTTTCTTCATCATCGGTTTTCTGTCTTTCAGCCATTTCGGGTCAGTCTGACTTCAACTTACTATGTAGAAGGATCTTACAATCCTAACTTCTTGGACGACTGAAATTGAGTAAATTATAATAGGCCAGCAAAATCAATTTAAACCATAATATTATCAATACTCATAAACAGAGGGAAACAACCTTATGGATGTAATTTCTTCAGAATATTGGTTTCTTGGTCGTTTCTGCCTTAAATATAGAGCCTGCAACGTGTTACCTTTTATTTGATAATTAAACGGTCCGTACACAACATGACATCTTGATTCTGGTTTTTAATTTGACCACCATGCCAACAAAGACTAGCCTTATCTATTTTAAATTAGCTATACATTTCGCTATTTATTATGAAAAACTTGGTAGGGATAATCTACCAGTAACTAATCTAGTTTAAAAAGACTTCAATTTTAGAAAAAAATAACCTTCTTATCAAATGAAATTGATAAATCGCT
The DNA here is from genome assembly GCA_030407085.1 of Trichopria drosophilae. Classification (NCBI taxonomy): domain Eukaryota; kingdom Metazoa; phylum Arthropoda; class Insecta; order Hymenoptera; family Diapriidae; genus Trichopria; species Trichopria drosophilae. Next base: position 162,977,178 of record CM059582.1, on the reverse strand, counting down.
TAATCAGGAAGGCACCCACGAAGTGGCCCGACACCACACGCGCGGAAATCTCGGTGGCCCCTCCGATTACAAGAAGTGATCGTGTGCTCACGTGCCACCGAAGGGACGAGTCCGATCTCAAAATCTCCAAAGAACAACATTTGCATCGTCCCGACGATTATTAAAGACCCTTGGTTCATTAGCATTGCTAATTCGAAGCAGCGATTGAGAACCTCTGATCGGGGAGGGCGGGTGGCAGATGACGCTGACTAAACTGACAAGAATACCAGGCGCCAAACTTGAAGCTATATCAGATCAACTTCACCTGTGTGGGGCATGTGCATTTTGTCGCTCCCGTGTGCGATTCTACCGGTCGGCCCGGGACCTACCGGTCGCTAATTTGGTCAAACTAGCGCGATCTTTACGTACTCGGCGAACCGGTACGTCGATGCCGTGAGACCCAACCAAGCTGTCATTTTGGTAAAAGTGGACACGAAGGCATCGATGAAGATAGCGGTATCGTGCGACGATCGGTCGAAACGATTAACCGAACGGCGTCCTCTCTTGCGTGGACGAGATCCTGTTCGCGATGAGTCCTGCCGGCATCATTTCTCACCCTTACACCTTAATGATATGTGAGATTAATTACGGGTACTTGAAGACATTAAGGGCGGCGTTTATACATTACCAACCAAGTGGTGAATGGAGGCCGCAAGGGTTTTTTTTTGGACAAGGCGATAATTTTTGGGGAGGAGTTACTGGTGCGCTTTCATGTCGCCATTTATTGAGGGAACTTTTACCGGATGTTAACAATTACTAATATCAAGCTCACAATTTGCATTTTTTACATTATTTCCGCCACTTCTTGTGACCTCTTAAAAATTCCGTTTTTTGCGTTGATTGGAAGGATCCTACAGTGGTTACCCATCCTTCAGGTTTTTAGCTTATTGCATACATGAAAAATATGCAATTAAATCGGTTGGGTATTATTCAGGGATGATATTTTATGGAACTATTAAATCCTTTGAGGGGTTGGACTTCTGCAAATTACGCTCTTTTTTTGTCCCATGTTTTGTTACGGATTTCCATGTGCTGAATTGGAGTACTTTATGTGGCCTACATGAAATTGAAGTGAAAATTTGACTATTTCAGCGGCAATTCGTCACGTTTCCTAAATTCAACATTTTTGGCAATCGAGTTAACCTCTATAGTTTGGCCCAAGAATTTCTTTGGGTGTAATTCGTTTTGCAAAAATTTGATGAATAAATAATCTCATGAATATCACTCGAGCTCCAGAATTAATCTGGTAATTCTTACAATGTTTCCTACATATAAATGGAATTGTCACCCCTCTCTCTCTCTCTCTCTCTCTCTCTCTCTCTCTCTTCCTCTCTCTCTTCGCGTTTGCGAATTTATAACCTATAAAAATGATCCCTTTTATTTGTTTGCAAAGAACCTACATCCAATTGTCCGAAATAGTTTCGAACCTCTTGTGACATTATGTGGTGAACACTGACGAAAATGCGTTTGGTGAAAATCGCACAAACCCCCGTACAAACTACAATTTTCAATACTTTTCTCATGTATATTGAAACATTGATTTATATTTCCACTAAAAGTTGGATATAAGCGTTATAATGATGAATTATATATGTTATTCTTACAATGTACTTTTAATTGTTCCAACTTAATTTTCTCTAATAACAGTAGCTTGTCCGCTCAATTACGGGCATTTCAGTTTTATTTAGGAATTTTAGATAGTAAATTCAGCATTTTTTAAGATAGTAAAGAAGGAAACTTTGGAAGCTCTTATATACATCATTTTTCTGGCCAGTACAATAAATTATGTTTAAATATAACAAAATATAATATGCAAAGAAGAATTGCACATATATCATAGTTTTAAAAATCGATTATTTTGGAATTACAGCAAGTAGCAACTCCTAGTGTTGTAAAGAAAATTCTACGTATGAAGCAGGAGCAGCCAACAATGTTCGCATGGGAGATAAGGGAGCAACTAGCTCGACAAGGAGCTTGCGATCCTCAGAGCTTGCCATCCGTGTCATCCGTAAATCGAATACTGAGGGGAGGCGGATTACAAAACGACCATCCCGGAATCGAGGGAGGAGCTTTAGGAACTTACCAATCCCAAATGCCGACCAACGTTGGGGTCCGAGGTGAGCTCAATGTCCTTTATCTCCCTTCTTAATACTGTGTATTACGAAAATTACGTTTCCCACTAAAGCCAGTTAAAATGGACGTATACTGCATTTTTATACTCCATAAAGATCTTATTTTTATAGGCAGATAGTTCCTATTTTCAAGTTATTATACAAGAATAATCTTTTTTCAAGCCAGTTTAAACAGGTCATCAATACAACTAAAAGTACAATGGAAACGCTTTAATTATAGAATTGATGCTGACAAGTTAGGCCGCGATTTACTTAGTACATCTTAAATCAGTTTTATAAGTATGAAGCATACATTAACAAATAAACGCATTTTCAATATACTACCCGATTTTAAAAAGATTTGATTCAAAATAAACAATAATCGTGCATTGATCATAAAAAATAAAATGTGAAACCAACAATGAAAAATTATAATACTTCAATCTGATAATTTCATTTAGTCGACATTTGCAAGCATAATAGCTTGTATATTTAGTAAACATAAAATCGCGTGACGTAGGGCACATTTCAAAGTATTCTAGGTATATTATGCCTTTTTTTGGATGACCATAAACACTCCTTTTTTATGAATTCGAACATCTCTGCCCAGGATAAAATGTTGGTTAAACCTCACGAATATGATGAGAAAACATATCGGGAAAACCTACAGTTTCTTAAGACTCGTAACAGCCTAAATGGGCATAACGGATCAAAGTAAACAATTGGTAAAGTTGTCCTCCTGGTTTATAATTGGTCTACTGCAAATGTGACTAGTTGAGCAATTAAACTAATATAATACTTTTAATGATATTTGAGGCGCTGAGGTGCAAAATCTGGCAAGTCCAAAAAAATAAAAAACTGAGATAACCGTATAAACGTACATTACATATAGTTCTTTGAAAGTTTAGAGATTGTGTATATGCAAACAAAATTGTTACCTTTTAATATTGACCTGTACACTTATGAATCTGCTATCTTTCCAATGTTAGCGGCAAACAGTTTTCTCCTATAAACCTATAAACATCCTATAAACATACATTACATATAGTTCTTTCAATGTTTAGAGATTGTGTATATGCAAACAAAAATGTTTATCCTTTAAAATTGAACTGTGCACTTATGAATCTGCTATCTTTCTAATGTTAGCGGCAAATAGTTTTTCGCGTTTTTTTCAAAACTGCATAAAACGGACTTGGCAGGTTTTGCACCCCAACGCCTCATTTACCCTATTGCTACTTCTGACATTTTGAGAGGAATGAATTGGTTCTTGATGTTTACTTCCCCGACTATGAATTTTCTAATGAAAATATAGTTGTAGGGAAGTCAAACTTTTCATTTGTTTAATAGTTTTTTAAATATCAAATCAAGTTCATCTGCTTTACACTGAGCAAATTATTATTTGAAAAATTCCCATACCGTCTGTTCTGATAAAATGAAGAATTTTAATGAGATAATTTCGATACATGTTGGAAATATTACTTGCCAGTATGTTGTTCCATCTAACTAACCAATACTTTTTCAGAAAATGTTGGGAATTTCTTCATTTTACGACTATCTCAGACTAGATGTTATGGGCATTTTTCTAATAATAATTTTCCCAGTACAGACCGGGAGAAAACACCAGTAGCAGATTCTATCTTTTCTCAAAAATATATTTACGATCATATATCGAGGTTACGGTCTTCCAACGGACACCAAGTCCGGTAGCAAAACGTAGACCAAAAAATTCATTAGTGGAATTGCTATGTCCAAATTAATAATTTAATATCGTTAAATTATTGTTAAAAATTCTAGTTTAGGCACGGGCATCCTGATACATTAAAGAGCAGTCGATTAGTCAAATTCATTCCTTCATAAACACCTGCGATTACATTTCTCTCTTTTGTAGACCGATTGTGCTAGCCCCGCAAATTTACAAGTGCAGCATTATTGACTAATGGCCTCTAAACACCTGCACCTACCGCGAAATTGCTTTGTAGGCCTACTTGTTTTTCTCTGACGTTGCCTATCTCCTTCTATTAACCAAGGAAAGATTGGGGAGAAGCTAGTAAAACGCCACGAAATTAAGCAATCAACGCGATGCTTCGCTCCTAACACGCAATGCTAAACTATATCTCACCCACACTTTTGCGCGGTTCCTTCGAATAACAGAAATCTCTCCATTTGCAAAACTATCACGGATAATATATTCGTGAATGTATGCATTTTAAATTTATATTTTAATTTTCAGATCCTTTGATGCGGTCGGAATATCAGTTTTTCTATCCGGGTGCTTTGGGTCCACTGCACGTCTCGACAACTTCGAGTGGGGCGGGAACCCCGGCATGGAATCCGACTTTTTATTCCTCACTCTATCAAGCCACGACGCTTCATTTGCAAAACGGAGCACAGTAAGTAATTAAATTTATTTGTTGGTGCATCTGAGGCCCCTGAATACATTAATATTTAGTCTACATTACATGTCAACGACATTTTGCATAATATGGTTGTAAATAAAAATATTTACACATAGCGGAGATTCCCACTATATCTCTAATATACTTTATGTAGAAAATACCCGTAGGGCAATTTATTAACCAAACGATATATTCAAAATATAACAGGCAAATATAAAAAATTTTACTTTAAGAATTCTATTGTCAATACTGAAGAACCATTTGTGAATGCAGAATGCTTGGTTGCATAATACTCATTGGGAACTATGTTTAATGGTGAAAAAATATAACAAACTGACTGTAAAAGCCCCAAGAAGGTTTATTCTCTTAAGGAACTGTTTTAAGAAGGGGAAACTATTCCGCCAACATCTGCGGAATTGTTCTTATTGTTCATGAAGTGATTCCGTCTATTCCAAATTTCCTTATCCTGAGTTTATTAACCCCTTGACTGCCACAAGAATTTCAAAAAAATGTCCAAAATGCAAAAAAAAATTTGTTACATCTTACTTTAACTTCGTGTATAGGGGTACTTTGGGACGCAGTTTACGAATCTGTAGTCATATTTCGATCATTCAAAATGGCAGACAAATTTTCTAAATTCCAAACGTTTCACTTGATATTTGTTACTCTAGGGTTTTCAGGATCGCTGTTTACGAATTTGAAGTTGGATTTTGAAAATTTTTCAACCAAAATGGTTCCATTTTTGGAAAATTTCTCCGCCATATTGTAGCCGTCATTTTAAATTTTCAAATTATATCATCAGATTTGTAATCGGCGACCTCGAAAACCCCCGAGTAACAAGTTTCAAGCAGAATGGTTAGACTTTTAAAAAAATTGTCCGCCATATTGGATCCGCCATTTGAATTTCTAAAATCTGATCTCAGATTCGTAATCAGCGATCCCGAAAACCCTCAAGTAACAAATTTCAAGCGGTTTTATAAACGTTTTATGCATAAATTGGTTGAACACAATATAATACTTCATGACTATGCTTTTGCAAAAATTGTAAAAACTACCATCTTTGTGGATTTATATATTTTTTTTGACACAGTGATTATGAAAATAGACAACGCCGTCATATTCAGTACACCTTAGACTGTCTAGAAATGGATTTGGTTTTATTTTATATAAATTCCAGAATTTCTTAGTCTACTTTATATCATGGCAAAGATTTGCCTTTTCTGGCAGCCTGGGAAAAGTCTAAAATGACAAAGATCGTAGTCATTGGCAGTCAAGGGGTTAACTAGCATCTCATGATGCAGACTGATTTTGCGGAAACAAACGAATGAGCGCGATCTGTAAATATCGGATTATGTTCACAGAATAACATCACGACCAATCAGAATATTCCGCAGATACCAGCGAATTATTTTCTCCTCAATCGGACAGCTCCCTTATAATAAGATTTATTCTAAAATTAGCTGTAACATTTTTTTATGAATTAGTCTATCTAACTGGGATCGATTATGTTCAGATTTATTCAGTAATAAGTTATAAAAAAAATTCGTATACTTACCAGCAATTTAAAATAACGAAAAATTCGTAAATTGTTCTAGAACATTGGATTCTGAGCGTCTGGTGGATAGTCAAGAGTCCCAAAATCAAACTGAGTTGAAATCAAGTTCCAGCTCGATGGCTGGCAGTGACGACTCTCTAGACAAGAGTGACCTGGACGAAAATGGCGAATCTCAGGATCACTACAAGTCTTACCAAAGATCTCCAATCATCCTTGAACTCGGACAAAAGGTCGGCAGCGAACGGAGCGCCTTCGTACGGCATAGGACTCCTAAGTCTCTTGACGGTTCATTGATGTCCACGCGAGAAAACTCATCATCTGCAACTCCGGTGAGTTCGACAAGTCCACATCCTCGACGTGGGACTGACAATGAAAATGAAAATCGAGAAACGGACCAACCGGCACAACCACAAAGAAAGAGGAATCCTTATTCGATAGAGGAACTCTTAAAAAAGGACGAAAACCGTTCGACCTCCAAAAGGCCCAGGTTAGCGAACACTGGGTTCGTACAGCCCTGCGGCGTCGTTGTAGGTGGCAAAGAAGTTTAAGACATTCATTCCGGCGTAATTGCGTTGCTTTAATGATAAAGGTTATCCATTTATAGTTGACCAGAGGTGGGCTTTAGTGATAGTTATCGATTTTGATTATTCGTAACAATTTTCGTGAAATTCGATTTGCTGATCTGTTGATGTTTAATAGTAAATTTTGTATCATAGACCGAAAGTTGCTAATTCCCATTGATGAAAAACAACATGATTGAAGCCACCTTAATTTTCGTCATTTTCCTATTTTCGATTTCAAAAATAGATCCAACCATTACTACTTTAACAATGGTTAAACCAGACTCCTTTTATAATTCGGCCAATTAATGGATGAATTTGGTTTGTTTAGTTCAATAAATTCAACAAAAAGTGACAAACGATTATTACTAATTTTTATATATATTTTTTTTAAACATACAATTTCAAACTTGGAAAAATGTTTGATTGTATTTTATAAAAAACATTTGATTCGGTAAAAATGATAACAATCACACTTTCTAACTAACAATATACTTTCAATTTCTGACTTTATTTACAATAAAAGACTTCATACTTTCACAACTGAAATTTACGATAACTATACAAAATTCGAACAAATTATTTGTAAAAAATCATATTTCAATTCCGACATAAGTTATAAGCAAATGTACCTTTATCAATTTAATGAATAATACCAAAGCTTGTTAATAGTTCAGTCATCTTTTTGAATATAATTTTTTGAAGATGATTGTTCTTCAAGAAAAATACTATAAATAAAGGTATACAAAATCGAGGAATATAAGATCGTTTTAAATTCACTACATTCAAATTTAAAGGCCCATCTCTGTTTTTAAGGATATAAAAGCTTTGGTGAAATATGAATCTTGAATGACTTTTATGGTGCACACATTATCTTCTCAGATGTTGCGATTCTTTTAACGGGAATTCCATCTATTAAGACAGTCAAATCTATTCTCTACTCAATTTATTACCGCTAATTTACCGTTTGGTTATAAAGTGAAGTTATATTTTATAGCTTCTGTTAATACTTCAATCGCATGTAGGATATAAAAGTTAAAATGTGCTGGATTACTTTTTATTAATATCAAGAGTATTTACATAACCGTTATAGCATTTCTTCGTAATAAATATATGAAAAAAGTTATAAATAATGATTCGTATTTCACGAAAAGGTTAGCATTGTTATTTTTATGGATACCGAACGAAAGTTGTGTATGAAAATGGTCATTTAACGTAAAGTTTTTGTGATTTAATTACGTACGTTAGTAAATTAAGAGTCATTTAAAATATTTATTTATAGTTATTCAAGTGCCATTTTTTAATGCCTCTGATTAAAATCTACTTGATTAATCTTCGTATTATACGATTTAATTTAATTAATTTAATTTACGATGAGATATCAAGTCGGTCAATTGAAGCGATATGATTCGACTATGAATAATTATTTTTATGACATTAAATCGATTACGACTCTGTAATCACGTTTGTGTTCTATCGAACGCCGAGATTGCTGTTGAAAAGTGTTACATGAATGCACTTCGTTCCATACCTTCAGCGTTATGCAAGGTACGAAAATAAAAGGTTCATAGCGAAGTATAGGAAATCGCCACTTTCCAATTCAGTACTTTTTATTAAAATATTCAGGAATAAAGTGTGCGATAATGTTTCAATCACGTATCGAATGATCTATTACGATTAAATCGTAAATAAAAAAACTTACCATGTCTTATGGTATTTTTTGTTAGGCAAAATATTGCGTTTCGCTATCGAGATGCTTGATAAATGCATCAATAAATAATTGTAGATATACATTAATGCGAACCTCGACTTGCTTTCTAAAAATTGCGAATCACTTTGAAATACACAGAAAAGATTACTAGAATGGCATTTTGCGGAAGCATCAATACGTTTAGAAAGTATTTTCCTTCACATGTGAAATATTTAAAACTCGTTAAGCTACCAAAGATATATTATTTTTAATTACTTTTTATATTCATCTAGATTTAGGTTGTAAATTATTTGATTTATTTAACAAATATGTATTGCAAAAAACTGAAGCTAGTTGTACTTGTAGTACATGTGAACTTGAATGCAGAATAAGAACAATAAAACGTATAAATGATATATGATGAGCCATGTTGTAAATAATTTCATTGCCATTATGCTTTTTCCGTTTAATCCGATCCTGCTTCCAATCCATTTACAATTTGAATGACGTACCTAATCTTGAATATTTGTCCGACTTAATTCCGGGCTTCAGAATATAATTGAGAACCGATTTGTTTCCAAACTTCGACGGTGACACATCGGTAAGTTACAGGACATATTCTCAAAAAGCGGAGCATGACGATTTGGCTGTGGCCGTTTTTCGCCAGGACGTTTGGCCCCGTTATTTTGGCGCCACTGCTTTTTTTTAAGTTATAGATAAAGACTCTTTTTCAGGTCATTTTTGGCTCCTACCTCCCCTCACATAACACCATGCAGACATCAGCCGAAACATTTGAAATGTATGTAAAATTTAAAATATTTAGATGAAGCAGATGTGACATTTCGTATTTATGGTGACCGGAATTAATTTCCCAAGAAATAATTTCCTGGAAGTAATTTGCTCGTTAGAATTTCCTCGAACAAAATTTCCCCGTGCAGTCATATCTTTTAGGCATTATTAATGGTAGGTGGAGTTCTGGGTGGTTAGGTTAGGTTAGTTTGATGACACTCATATACTCTGAGACCTAATTAGGTGTAGGAAGAGTTCTGACTGGTTAGGTTGGGCTAGTTTCGTGACATTGCCATTTCTCCGCTTCCCCATTTTACTATATGAATGTTGATTTAAAATATATCTCGCGACAAAAACCAAGGCCAAATAGTCTAGCACCAAAACGGCGGAGCCAAAATATTCGACCCCAAAACGGATGGTCCAAAACTTCCTAGCGCCAAAACGTCCTGTACCTCGAAAAAGAATAAAAAATATACCACGGACTGGAACTTTTTAAAAGTAATTTTGATACTTCACTACTGAATTTCATTAATCCAAGGAATTGAAACACAAAAAATGGGTGGAGTATTCCTCAAATTAGGTATTTTAAGAAGATATTTCTGGTGTAATTTGGACATATTTTATTTTGCAGCATAAATTTGAGATGGAATAACAATATTACGAAAATACTTAAGTTGTTTATGGATATCGAATAATAACTGTTGACAAATATTTACAAAAATTAACAATTTTTATTTATTTTACTGACTGGTCGACAATGTTATTGCCAATTATAACAACTTACCTGGAGAAACCATCATAAAAGTAACATTGCAATCCAACAATCGTCGAATTGGTGCATTCACTTTGGTAACTGCGTGACTGCATTTCAAGATCAAATGATATCATGGAGTTTCGCTGGTGATATTTGAATCGATAATTATACTCTTTCGAGAAAAAAAAGTCCTGAGAAGCACTCGTAAACATGAATTAATTTCCATTTACTTCTTTTTTATACAAACTTAATGTACCATTTTGAGCGATTTGGCAAGTGATCATTAGCCGTTTATCATATTCCAATAATTATTTCAATAGTAGTCATATTCATAATTTTTCACCACTTAGTAAACAAAGAGCCTTTTCGTCAGTGGTAAAATATCACCAATTAAATCTACACAACTTCCAGACCAATAGTTCTAGTAAAAAACGGTAAGTAATTTATTTTTTTCCCCGATCAATTTTTTGTTAATTTCATTCGCACTTTTTAGGGAATCATGTACGGTGACTAGTTTTAAGTAGACTAAATTTCAAAAAATCGATCCCGTTATTGTTACATAATTTATTTGAATCAATTACACAAAACTATTAGAAGTGTATTTTCATATACAATACTACAAGAGTTTCAAAATTATCGGGTAATTCCTGATAGTTTTGCTAAACAAATGAAGAAATAAAGTTGTTCAAATTCAAAATCACGGGAGTGAAGCGCAAGTGCTTTTTATGAAAGAGTCAGGACTTTAAAAATAAATAAGTATATAAACTTTAAAACTGACCAGTCTTCTTCAGTAGCTATTAAGGAGCAGATCGACAAGAAGCACTGGTAAAACAGTGAATTCGTCGGTTTTTTCTCAATTCCTCAACTGTTACGTACAGGGAAGGGGGTTGTCGCGCGATTATAGGGGTCGAATATATATTTCGATAAACAATAACGTATTTTCCTACTACGTCATTCTAGGTCGCATGCAAATATTAGAAAAATATAAATAAAAAAGGTTGGCTGATGTTTCGTCCCGGGTCCGCTCACGGACTCTTCAGTGGGGCTTGTGAGCGGACCCTGCCCCAGACATATCTCGCCAATAGATATCTCATTTTTATATAATATATATAAATAAATAATATAATGTACAATATAACAGATATGTCGAATCATTACTCACCCACCGATGAGACCGCGAAGCGACCCGGGAAGTCACCACACCAACGCACCTCAAGGTTCTGGCTCTGATATACCCGAACTAGTATCAAACAACAACCACGCCCCAAAACAAACTAATTGCAAAGAAGTTAATTCGTATTTTCCTCCTAATTCTACAGGAATGTTATTATAATATTATCCCACTCGACCTAAACGGTTATTAGGAGCTTCGTCGCGTGGCGATCCGGAACATCAACAAACGGATAAATTCAGTAATATTTCCAGAATTTGATTTGAACTATAATCGCACTGAACATGCTTAAATATCACACATATTGTCGAAATTTCACCTATATGTTTTTAACAAGAACGACTGATTAGCTTCACTGACGCTTTTTAAAGCTCGACACTAGCACCACGAGATGAACGTTATTTACCAACTTTTAATCTCCTTGTAAGTCGTATTAACATCCTCAGTTGAAATTAATAAAGGTCCTGGTCTGGGATCAACCCACAGAGTTACAACCTGAGTACAAAAAATTAAATGGGAATGGTAATCCCCTCAACATTAAAAATTTAGTTTCTTTTGTATATATTTAAATTATTATATTACATGTAAGTGCTTTACGCAGAAAACCGGATATAGCTACATTGTCAAAGACATTGTATAATTGCATTTAATAACTGGTATCTTATTGACGTCTTACTGTTACTTTAACTTAATGCACAGAGAGCTTTACACGTCCAGCCGCGTACAAGTATTGTATGACGTTTTAAAACAATGCTTCTATTATATGTAATTACAGCGACATGCTACATTACACTATTATGGAATAAATATTTTTTTATGCTCATAATTGTGAACCCATAATTTTAAATAATCCAGTAATAATCAGGAAATATTTAAAGATCTCGAAATTAATGTTGCAATGTAGTCAGAGGGTGCGTAGCTTAGTTGGTGTAGCATTCGACCGGCAAATGAAAGGTCACGAGTTCAACTCCGGATTCATCGAATCTTTCGACTTTGGTCCTCATTTTTTACAAAAAATCTTAAATCAATCCAACGTTTTCCATCGTTACCACCATAAAAAAATTGTGAATTGATGAATGAAAAACGGTGAAAATTAAAAATTTGCGTCACAAAAACATCGTAATTTGCTCGTCAAAGACGTACATCGGTTGTTTACACTAATACACTTTTTTACTGCTTATTATTTACACCTTTTTGTCAAAATAGAAATAAAGGTTAATCGATCAATCAATTGCAGCCAACCTCCTCTCTCCCTCTATCTCTCTCTTCACCTATTACGTTATTAATTTTATTTCCCAGAGCTCTGAATAAACCGTTTTAAAAGCTAACATATTCTGATGCAAGTAGAAGAAACGTTTCCCAGTATATCATAAAGTACCATTAACATAATTCTTAATTTGTAGTAATGTTGGATATTAGTATTGCAAGGGAATAGTAAGTGAGTAGTTGTGGAAAATTCCTACTTGTATGGATGAAGGACCCTGCACAAAAAGAAAGAAAACCTCATGTAGTTCATGACATCCTGATCACCAGTTGCAATCAGCAAAAAGTCTGCAAATTGCCTGTTTTTGCAGATATAATGAGTTAAAAGTCGAAAATGTAGATGACTGCAGTTACTAATCTAGAGTAAGACGAGTTGTTTAATCTTTTCATTCGTATAAGGTCGTCATCAACGTAATACCAAATATCCCAGCGAAACATTATTTCATCACATAAAAGGTGTTTATAATAGATATAATCAACAGGTAGAAATAAAAGGAGAAATTACTGAACTATTTTGAATGTTTCAATAGTAAAACATGACGCACGTGGTGCATTGAGTGAGGCTAATACTGAAATTTTTTATTTGTGTCTCATTATATCTAAAAATCTTTACGATTTCAATAATTCTGCGTTGATTCCCGTATAACCATTAGCCCATCCGCGAAGAGGCACTGGGCAATAAATGTACGATAACAATTAGCGGAGGCCACCGTCGCGCTCATGGGTTATCCTGTTTTATTTTTTACGCCGCTCGATCATGGTTGTAAATCGCAAGCTTTCAGGAAATTGTGCGCTTGCAAGTGTGGCCCAGGTGAGAAAGCTATAAAAAGCGAGACGAAATGTGCAAGTCCAATAAAACAATAAATTCGTCGCGATCTTGTCGCGATCCGCATTATGTATTGCCTACCGGTTGTGCCGTGGATACAGACGAACCGCTTCATGCTGCGGATTTTACAGCCTCGTAAACAATATTGTAGCGACTAATCGGCTCGGCTATTCGCATAGTCTGTTTTATTCAGCAGCATTGCAACCGAGCAATCCCAGCTTGAAACCGTGCGAAGTATCGCTTTCCAGATAGCCTGAACGACGACCGTAAAGGAGTAAATTGCATTTTATCCGTCATCTATTTAAGTCCCGAGTAGAACAATGACCTTCGGTTTAAAAAGATAAGATACCAGTGACAAATTCATTTTTTAAGAAATATTCATGAAATAGGGATATCTTTTCAGTCAACATCATTGTCACTTAAATAAACGATATAATACTTGTCAAATTTATTGTCAAACAACTGTTTGTACGTAGACGGAAATACAGAGTTGCTGGCATAACAAATAGATAATTAGGCCTACAAACTGGTTTATAACTAGTTGCTGTCTAGTTTGTAGGCCTAACTCGTTATTTTGTTGGGCTGTCCAATTCTTTTTTTTTTCATGTACACTGCGCAAGCGTGTGATTATTTTCCATATTCCAAAAAATACAATATTCTCTAAATTTCTTGGAGTAAGAATTTCACTGCTATAAAGAGTGACCTAGAATATTACCACTAAGAGTGGATTTAGTGAAATTCGGTTCTAAAAAGAGTTAATTGTTTCACTCTTGTATGAAGAGTCGAAATTGTCAATCTTGTGCTGGCAAGTGTGAATTTATAAGTGGATAAGACTTAAGGATCTTTCACCCAACGCTAGGTGCGCTTGGGACTCTTCGGTTCTATTCTGTTCTCATTACGTAAACGTATACCTATTTCGTATATTAGAAAATTTGAAGGAACATTTCGGCACTAAATATCATATTTTATTATATCTGATGTACGTTATAATATTGTAACTAGCAATTATTGAACACTTTACTGATTTTTGTTAGAATGGAATATTTAATTCATATTTTCTATATTACATTGTGAATTACGAATTACATGTTACGAATTCGAGGAATTTCATTTTTCTTAACGAAAACACATGAAAGAAATATCTTAATTAAATTAATTTTTTTTCTTCTGGAAGTAAAATAAAAGTTTCAAACATACTCACTCTATCAGAGAGATGTATTCACTCTCAAAAAGGAGTGAAACAATATTACTCATTGCAAACGTACATATTCACTACAATCAAAATTGCTCAGTTTTCACTGTCGTTTATCGTGAAAATTCACTCCATTAAAATGACTTCACTTTAAGGAATTTCCTGTATTGAAGTGTTCTAATGCCGTCATGAAAAACCTCTTCCAGAACAATATATGCCTTTATTGTTTAGTAATGGAATTAATCTGGTTGTGATATACTTAGTAACAATTGACGATTAAAAACAGAATTGATGAGTAATGAATAAAAGCCATTTTATTTGTTATAGATATCTTTCCTTGTTTATATTTAGATACAGACTAATTGTCAAATTTCCGAATTCATTAAATTTAAAATTATGCCTAAATGTTATTCTACTTCTTCTCAAATCAATATAAACTATTACTAAATATTATTACATATATATGGGGCATTCTTTGTGAAAAAAGCCACCCCACCTGTCTAAAAATCAGAAACACCTTCTTAGGTCTATTTGGGCTCAAATTGTAGCTTATAGTGTGTAGTTTCAAAAAATCACCGGTACTTTCCGAAAAACAAAATGGCATGTTGCAATATGGCGCCCGGAATGCGTGAAGCACGAACCGACATTATGTATTTCGGTAAAAATTCATTCACAAGAACAAAGAAAACATTTTTTTTTATGCATATCGTACATTATTGTGTGCACTTTGCATACGTATATTACACATTCAGAAATTCAATATGTCCGATTCAATATGGCGGACGGAATTTAAAATTTATCATTTTAATTAGAAAAATACTCGGTCTTATAGTAAATTAAATTAGAAAAAGAAAACCTCTACTGCAATTTCTCGAAATTATGCATGTTTCTCGTGACAATAATTTATGAACAGATACAATTTCACTGTTACCGCATCACGAACTACCGCCGGCGTTTGAATTACCCGAGATGCACCACGTGGAGGTCGCACGGTCGGGTTTACATCTCTTCGGGGTGCTTTGTTCAGGTGGTTCCCCTTGCCGTCACCTGTGTCTGTGTGCGTGTGCAAACGCGCATCTGTGTGCGTGTGCAAACGCGCATGTGTGTGTGTGTGTGTGCGTGCGTGCGTGCGTGCGTGCGTGTGTGCGTGTGTGCGTGCGCGCGCGCGTGTGTGTGTGTGTGTGTGTGTGTGTGTTTTCTTTGTTCTTGTGAATGAATTTTTACCGAAATACATAATGTCGGTTCGTGCTTCACGCATTCCGGGCGCCATATTGCAACATGCCATTTTGTTTTTCGGAAAGTACCGGTGATTTTTTGAAACTACACACTCTAAGCTACAATTTGAGCCCAAATAGACCTAAGTAGGTGTTTCTGATTTTTAGACAGGTGGGGTGGCTTTTTTCACAAAGAATGCCCCATATATATATATATATATATATTGTTCCGGATCGCCACGCGACGAAGCTCCTAATAACCGTTTAGGTCGAGTGGGATAATATTATAATAAAATTCCTGTAGAATTAGGAGGAAAATATGAATTAACTTCTTTGCAATTAGTTTGTTTTGGGGCGTGGTTGTTGTTTTCCGAAGTCCTGCCTCTAGTAAACAAATAATCCGAACCCGAATAAACGAGCCTGTGAAAGGCACCTTCAGTTAGTTGATCGTGGGGTTCCGAGACGTTCGGACCAGTTTTATCATTATAGTTCGGGTATATTATAGAGACAGAACCTTGAGGTGCGTTGGTGGTGACTTCCCGGGTCGCTTCGCGGTCTCATCGGTGGGTGAGTAATATTCGATATATCTGTTATTGTTTATTATATTATTTATTTATATATTATATAGAAGTGACATTTATTGGCGAGATATGTCTGGAGCAGGGTTCGCTCACAAGCCCCACTGAAGAGTCCGTGAGCGGACCCGGGACGAAACATCAGCCAACTTTTTTATTTATAATTTTTTATTATTTGCATGTGACCTAGCATGACGTAGTAGGAAAGTACGGTATCGTTTATCAAAATATATATTAGACCCCTATAACCGCGCGACAACCCCCTTCCCTGTAAGTAATATATATATATTTCTGGGAAGCATATTACATATATATGTAAACAATTACTACTCCACCATTAATAAGAATATGTGACTAATAACTGTTGTGACTGTCCGGCGTAGGAAAAAGTAAATCCCATTCTAAGGTTTGCATTCACACTAGTGTGCCTGTAGTGCAGACATTATTAAGGGGCTTCCGGTGACAAAGTTAGGAGAGTCGCTTCAATCAAGGGGTCCATAATATTATTCTAATATTCTTCAGGATATGTTCGATCTTAAATAAACGCATTACATCGGTAAATAAACTAAAAATTTATGCCTAAAACCGTCCACTAATCATCTGTTTTGATTGCCATTAAGATATGGCGAAAATAGAGAATACCCTACTTTCTCGCACGAAAAAAGAGAAATACAGAATCTAACACAACTACGTTTTTTAATGGCTTTTAACTATTTAAATAGTAGGTTTGGAAACCTGAGTTACCCAAGTTACTGTTTAGATATTACAATGAAAATGTTGACTGTGTCTTATTCTACTGTCTAGTTAGTCATTCTAACTATTTCATTCTTTCCGTACATCAAGTGGCAATCAATTTTTTATGTTCTGGCCGATTTAAGTACTAAATTTATAAAATCTACCAAATTTGAGTAAACATTACCTTTTCCAAAATACTATTAATGTACAGTTAAATGCTACATATATCTTGATAGTTTCAGTATGATGAAATCATAAAATAAGTTAAAAACGAAGAAAATATACAATATTTTTTTTATTTGCGCTTGTAAAACTCAAGTACGGGTTTCTTAAAGCATACATCAATAATTAATAATCAAATATAATGTGGATATCATTCCATTTTAAATACGTGGCTTGTCATAACTCTGATTAGATTTTGGCGCAGATCCATGCGTCCATTACTAAAAAACATTAGCCCCAATTATGTTTCTTTGTAGTTTTTTGCATTTATTTTGAAAAATACAAATTTTATTAAAAATTGTTTCAAACAAAAAAGATAGAGCATGAAATTCTCTACAAAAAAGCTTGTATGCATTTTCTTCCTAAAGTCAACGATAATGCCATAAAAACTGTTTTAAAATGCTTATGACTATTGTCTGAAAAAGTATTGAATTTGGTCACCTCGGCAAAAAAATTACCCTATAGTTTTTCATCAAATGTCGACGTTTCAGACCCTAAGGACCCCAATTGAACAATAACAAAATTTGTGTCCGTGATCTTGTACGTACGTACGTCCCGTTTTTTTGTCTCGCGTACGGATAAGCGTAAAGATATAATTTTTTTTTAAATACGTGGCTTGTCATAACTCTGATTAGATTTTGGCGCAGATCCATGCGTCCATTACTAAAAAACATTAGCCCCAATTATGTTTCTTTGTAGTTTTTTGCATTTATTTTGAAAAATACAAATTTTATTAAAAATTGTTTCAAACAAAAAAGATAGAGCATGAAATTCTCTACAAAAAAGCTTGTATGCATTTTCTTCCTAAAGTCAACGATAATGCCATAAAAACTGTTTTAAAATGCTTATGACTATTGTCTGAAAAAGTATTGAATTTGGTCACCTCGGCAAAAAAATTACCCTATAGTTTTTCATCAAATGTCGACGTTTCAGACCCTAAGGACCCCAATTGAACAATAACAAAATTTGTGTCCGTGATCTTGTACGTACGTACGTCCCGTTTTTTTGTCTCGCGTACGGATAAGCGTAAAGATATAATTTTTTTTTAAATACGTGGCTTGTCATAACTCTGATTAGATTTTGGCGCAGATCCATGCGTCCATTACTAAAAAACATTAGCCCCAATTATGTTTCTTTGTAGTTTTTTGCATTTATTTTGAAAAATACAAATTTTATTAAAAATTGTTTCAAACAAAAAAGATAGAGCATGAAATTCTCTACAAAAAAGCTTGTATGCATTTTCTTCCTAAAGTCAACGATAATGCCATAAAAACTGTTTTAAAATGCTTATGACTATTGTCTGAAAAAGTATTGAATTTGGTCACCTCGGCAAAAAAATTACCCTATAGTTTTTCATCAAATTTCGACGTTTCAAACCCCTACCCCACAGGGGTAGTCTTCGCCAGCTCCTCGGACGCGGTGATCGCCTACGGGCGCATAAGTTCTTTTACGCCCTTGATACGAAAATAACTATTTCGATATATCTAAAAGATGTCTTATAGATCTGTAAAAGATATCCGTCAGAGATTTTTTCGACACTTTCAAGATATCTTTGACGAATACATGTATATATATAAGATCATAATGATGCAGACAGTAATTAGTAAAACACGGTAAACATGTAATATGCATCGAATAGTCTATTACAATACAAGTGCGTGAAGTAAGTGTTTTGCAACTTTTAGTTATTAATACTTCGGCTGGCCTGTTGTCGGGGTCGAAGTTTTGAAAATGCTCATTTTCAATTTTCATATACATATAAGAAACACTATATTGTTGTAACATATCTATCGAAGCCACTTGGACCTAAATATGATTGGACCCCCAAATATCAATACAATTTTATAATATAATTGAAAGCTGTTAGTAAACGAACGAGTGTTAAGGAATAGCCGACTCTCCATTGGGTCCAAGTTTCTGAGCGAGCGAAGCGAGCGAGGAACCACGCCAACACTAGTTTCTAATATTTAAATTGATATCGCCCAAAGGAAATTTGTACTACATCGTGTCATGCATTAAATCTGCTAAATCCAAACATCGGATTAATAATCGTTTAATTAGTAAAAACATTAAAATTGGATACTATTAGGTCCCTTTTTTTTTTATTTTTTTGCATCCCCTAATTTTCGACAGTAACAGCATTGTCCTCTTTAGGGGTAACAAATGAATTAAAAATACAATGTATATGCACCCTTGTTATAACGGATTCATATTAAAACAAAAACAGTTAAAATAAAATAAATTAATACAAAATTCTAAATTGTCGAAACGTAGTTCAATTTTGAATTTGTTTACTAATTTATATCTACTACGGACCGATTAAAATAAATTTTCTTCTCTATTTAATTTAATAATCGTTAGTTAACTTTAATTTCATTTTTCCATAATATGGTTTGCAAAAATCATCTATCATAACTCTCTAATACTACATAACGGTTTAAATTTCAAGTTATACCCTGTACGAAATTCTCCAGTAAGAAAATCAGTGGCAGATTTAATTTTTGTTCGCAATTAGGTTCAACATTTCATTGACGACAATATCTATTAGATTATATTTACGGGTGATTAAAATTATGACATTTTGTTGAGAATTTCATTATTGAATCTAATTACAGTAAAACCCCGGTTATCCGACGTCCGATTAACCGAGCTTCCGCGTTATCCGAGGCAGATTGGCGGCACCATGGATTCATGGTGATAGTTGTGAACAGGAACTCACTGAAGACGAAATAGGTCATCTTGTGAATTCCGAAAAAGAAAACGAAGATGATACAGATGACAATGAAACAGTACAAACTTCGCAAGTTAGCCATGAGGTGGGATTAAGTGCTCTTGAGTTAGCTCTTAAATATATTGAAGAACAGCCTGAAAGCACTGCAAGCGACCTTTTATAAATGAAACGATGGCGAGATATTGCAGCTAAAAAACGAATGTGCAGGTTGAAACAGGCCTCTATTAAACATTTTCTTCAGCCGCGTTAATAATAAGTTATATTTAATAATAGAAATGCTATGGCCCAAAGATTATTCAATGTTCATTTAATTTTCATATTTAAATGTTACTATATTTGTTTAAAATATAAAAAATACTGAAAATTTACGAATGTTATTTATCTTCCGTGTTATCCGAGTTTTCGCTTATCCGAGGAACCCCTTCCCCATATTACCTCGGATAAACGGGGTTTTACTGTAATCCAGATATTTGTAATGTTCAGAGACAACGAAAATAGTACATGGAATAATTTTATAATAGTAAAATGCTTTAAATATAAAAAGAAGTTAAATTAACTATTTCTATAATAAATGGAATAATATAATTAGGAGCAATAATAATTATAAAATAAAAAGAGCACTATTATATAACATAATGGATATTATTAATAATTTTTCGATTGGTCGTAATATTTATAATTAATAAAAGCTTAATTTCTTCTTGACCGCTTTATCAAATTAAATAGGAAGTTTTTTATAGAATATGCTCTTTTCTAGGTTCTTTTTTGTCCAGAATTTGATGCTCTCTTTGCTGAACTTGGTCTCTTTTTTTGGCAAAAATTTTTTTGTGTGATTTGTATTTTTGATACTAATTGAAGTATGTTCCAAGAAGATAAGTTTTTCTGCTGAATTACATTTATTTTTTCATTATTAAATTAATGATTAAAGAGAATTTGATGGTCTATCTTTTTTTTGCAAGCATTTTTTGGTGTGATTTGTATTTTTTATAAGAAAACGCAAAAAGTACATTTTTCATTTTTTGTTTGTTTGGCCTCCCCGTAATCTGATATGGATCGACTCCTAAAATTAATCAGATCAATGTTAGGCCATGACTCAAAAAGAAGTTGAACAATAAAATATATCTTAATATTCGCGAGATATCGCGAGACAAGAAAAATATGTCGTACCTCCGTACAATATCATGGACAACAATTTTTTGCATTTTTTAATTGTTTAGTGTCGTTGATTTGATACAAAAACTAAAGAGTAATTCTTTATGCCAAATTCAATACTTCGTCGAGGCCTTTGGTCTGGGTCGAAGTAATATTCACACCTGTCTTGAAGCGATGTTGGGTTGAATGAAAATGGACCTAAATTCGGGCTTTGGGGCTTTATTCGGTATGGTCCGTAGACTAAAAAAATGCAAAACTGGAAATCGTCGCTGCTCATTTTTTCAAAATAATCGAAAATTATACGTTGACATACCCATTACAGTGCATGATTTAATCAAATCAAGTACCGCACTCACATTTTCAGGAGCGCGCGCACACACGCACACGCACACACACACACACACACACGCGCGCGCGCACACGCACACACGCGTGTATTCTCAAAATGTTAAAAAAATAATACCGTCCATGTTAAATCGGCCAACTTTCAACATTAATTTCTCCAAAACGATGTGGTCAATCGATTAGAAATTTTTTTCACATGTTCCTGGATTGTAAAACCTTTATCTTATATTTACTGTAACGTAACAACATCCTTAAGTTTTTATTCTTTTTTCAACAATTTGGTCGCATAGAAATCAAATTAAATAAATGAAGATTTGAATTATTATTAAATAAAGATACAGACGGCAATCTAACGTTCCGCGTGCTGAAATACTATTACATACTATCGTATCGGCCGTTATGCAGTTGTTTCTTTTTTAACTTGATCTATGTTTTAGCTACTGTCGCTAGGCGGCGAGAAGTAACAAAAAAACCCGTGGATGAAATGCATTTTGTTTTAAATATAATCGTAGGCCAGCAAATTGGAGGAATATATGATACAGTTAATTTATGTATAATTCTAGACGTTTTACAAACATTATATTCTATGATCTAATTCTCGTTTAAAATGAATCACAAATGTTCACATGAGGAAAATAGGCACAAAGTTTGTGCACCATGCGGTGAAAAAATAGTCTTTGGAAACAGAAAACCTGAGTCGTATCTAATCTCTGAAAAGATTGAAAA
Source organism: Trichopria drosophilae (assembly GCA_030407085.1). Lineage (NCBI taxonomy): Eukaryota > Metazoa > Arthropoda > Insecta > Hymenoptera > Diapriidae > Trichopria > Trichopria drosophilae. The sequence continues at coordinate 162,955,132 of CM059582.1, read as the reverse complement.
GTTGATACAAAAATTTATAAACGCAAATTTCAAGAAATCTGATGAAAAATTCCCATTGAGTATATGTAGAACATGCTACCTTACCTTGCTCGATCATGAAAATAACAAATTTCAAAGACCCTTGCAAAGTATGCCTAATTTCGAAGAAGTCGTATTGCCTAAAGAAACGCGTAATCGAAATGAAATGTGTAATTGTTACATATGCTTGACTGCACGATACACAGGCCATAAAAAAACATTGAATGGTAAAGGTTATAAACGGAATTTAACAAATTCCATCAATGTATCGAATGGATTATTCGGTTCTTCAACAAATTCTAGTGTACCTTTAAAAACATCATCAAAGGTATTGAATGATAAATCAAACAATTCAATCGTTTTATGTAAGTCATGTTTGCAAGAAATAGGCAAAGGGAAAAATCATTCATGCAATAACGCTGAAGAGAACGTAATAAAGATTATGGAACAACTTCCAGAAAAAAAGAAAGATAAAGTGATAGTATCCCTACTAAGAAACAAAATTATAACAGAGAGTGGCCCATCAAGTAATACCAGTAACCGTTTTAATGATATTGAATTGAATTTGAGTACCAGAGGTTCGAGTCGTCATCAATCCAAAAATGAAGAAAGACATACAATTTACCGAAGAAAATTTGGATAATTTTCAGACAAATACAAGTGCTTCAGCGAATCACATGAAAAAAGTGACCAATTTTATCAGGTCTAACGCTGGAAGATCGGCAGTACCAACGAATTATTCGAAACACATTTCTCAAAAATCCGCAATTTTAGAAGATGTTTACAATGGTAACGTTTACGATTTCGAGTGTGAAGGTACAGATGTGACAACAAAAAGACCTGTTGTTTGGGCAGATGCCGAAGCACTGCTAGATGCAGTGTTAGAACGACGAAATATTGTTGGTAAAATTGCTATTAAAGTTATGGCCGACGGTGGTCAGGGATTTTTCAAAATTTCGATGACTATATTGCCGGAAAACTATTCGCCTGACTTACACAATACTACAGCAGATGATTCAGATATACAAGAAGTTGCCTCAAAGAAAAGAAAATTGTATTCTGAAGGTGGTAGCACTGGCAATAAAGCGTTACTAACCAGTGTTAAGAGACTGATATTGTTGTGTGTAGTTCCTAACATAAAAGAAAGTTATACAAACCTGGAACTTTTATTTCGACTCACTAATATTAATAAAATTCCATTTAAGTTTGCTTCTGACTTCAAAGTTTTACTAATAGTTAATGGCCAGCAAACTGCTTCTTCAACATACCCTTGCCCTTACTGTTTCATAACGCTGACAGATCTAAAAGTTCGTCGTGATTTAGAGGAAAATGAACCAAAGGATGATAATACAGACGCAGATGGACTACATACTGAGAGTGACTATTTAAGACCAAAAACCTATGGTGATTTAAAACTGGACTATGATTGATTTTGTTCAATGGGAAAAAAGAAAAAGGAAGCCAAACTGTGTCATAGTACAGTAAATTTACCTCTGTTCGATGAAGATGACAAAACATTCGTTATTGACAAATGTGTAGTTCCGGAACTACACATACTACAAGGATTTGTGAACCACATATTTTGGCATGGGCTAGTTCCCCTTGTAGGTAAAGAAAAGGCATTAATCTGGCCAAAAAAAATCAATGTTGTACCGAAAAACTACCAGGGTGACATTTTTGAAGGGAATGCCTGCCGAAAACTTTTAAAAGAAGTGGATAAGTTGCAAGATCCGGAAATTTATAAAGACGTTGGAATTTTGCGTCTTGTACCTTTCATTACATCACTTCAAGCCATGGATAAATTAGTTAATTGTTGTTTTTCGACAAAACAGGTTTCTTCTGACATACAACATCGTATTAAAGAATTGCATACTGCTTTGAGAGGTCTAGAAGTATCGGAAACTTTAGAAATTCACGTCGCTCTTAAGCACATCGAAGATTGCGTACAGTTTCTAGATAATAAAGGCTTAGGTGTTTGGTCCGAACAAGCGGGAGAATCGGTACATAAGGAATTTTTAAAGTTTTGGAACCGGTACAAAATAAATAATCTTGAAGACCCCAGTTACATAGAGAGACTTAAAAAAGCAGTAACAGCATTCTCGTCACAACATCTTTAAAATATTTTGAAAAAAATAACACATAATAGATTTTAATGTTCACTAAAATTTGAAAAATTAAAAAAATAAAAAAAAAGAATAAAATTGAAAAAACACAAAAAAAAACAAAAAAAACCATAAAAAAACAAAAAAAAAACAAAAAAATGGGATCTTTATACCACCACGTCCACGTCGTGATCCTGGGATACGCATATGCGTGTGCTGAGCGTGGTATTCCAATTCACTTTGCTCGCATCATTGAGAGAGCGCGCTCGCGCTCGCGCGTGCGCGCGCGTGTCTTTGTGTGCGTACGCGCGCGAGCTCCTGCAAATGTGAGTGCGGCACTTGATTTGATTAAAGCATGCACTGTGATAGATATGACAACGTATAATTTTCGATTATTTTGAAAAAATGAGCAGCTACGATTTCCAGTTTTGCATTTTTTTAGTCTATGGACCATACCGAATAAAGCCGCGAAGCCCAAATTTAGGTCCATTTTCATTCAACCCAACATAGCTTCGAGACAGGTGTGTATTATAACACTAAACAATTAACATAAGTATACAAATATACACCACATTAGCCATTAAAAATAAAAATATATATTTTTTTTATTGTGATCGTTAGTTGTAGCTTTATGTCTCTTGATTTGAGTGTATGTTAAAAAAGCCGTCCCTATCGGCCTGATTCAACCGAAATTCGACGGTCAATTTGTGCAAAGAATTTACTCAAAATTGACAGAAAGTTGACGGCGCGCCGGAAACATTTTTGCCGAAAGGTACTTTTTTATTGTCCACACCAAACTTTCATCAATCGATTTTCACTTGACTTTTACGAAGTTGACCGAAAATTGACCAAACAATAGTTTTTTTTATTGAGTATGTAATCGGTTGATTTCGCAAAAGTCGACCGAAAGTTAATCTAAAATTGAATTGGTCGATTTTAGAAAATTGACCTCTAATCGACTGTCGATGTTTGCAAAAAGTTGACCGAATATTGACCGACAATTGACCAATTGGTTTTGTGTAGGTCATGTCGACTTTAATTCATCCGAATATTGACCGATTCAGTCTAAATCGACTTAAAAAACGAGTCGACCTGGGCCGATAGGGGTATCCATTATTACTGGAGAATAATCAAAATTGGCGGGACAATGCTATCCATGTCAACGTTACACGCATACAATTCTAATATAATACACAAGGTTAGTATCACCGCATTCACTGCAACCATTCACTGTATTCAAAAAATACAACTTATAAAATTATGTTTTATTAATCCAAGTTGCAAACCATTACAAAATGGTGATGTGGTAAGCTTACACATCGCTCGCATTTATTAAATGAAATCAGTTTTATATTTTATTAAACACAAACGAAATAAGATAAACATCAACGCTTAATCAAACTTATCTTACGTAGCTACCATTTTTCCGGTTGATCACCTTCATGAGCTGATCGAGTCGAGTTGTAATGAAAGTGTTAAAGTAAAATGTTAATTACTTTATGCTTATGTGTACTTCATAATCAATTACATTCCCTTTACATCTATATACACTTACGCTTAAATATAAACGACGTCAATCTCAATAATTGTAAATCGAATACAAAACATAATATCTATAAATTATTATATCATTACAGGTGTTAGGGATCCACTAGTATATGTCTTAGGAACTATCGCTCTTTTGCGTGCAGAAACACATTCGCACCTAAAAAAATATTAATACGATAAACGATAATTATGAAGCAGTACTAATGATGAAACTGCACTTTTCTGAATGTGAACGTAAAAGATTTCTATTGTTTGTTTTTCAAGGACATACATCCCCAGACGGGATGTAGTAAAAAAAGTAAAATTTTAGTATTAAGAACAGGAAAGTCCAGAGATTAAATTTCCATTATACAAAATTTCGGAAATGTATAAGACTAAAAGTATAAGAAACTATTGTCAAATACGAATCGATGATGATAACTTCGATCAAAGAACGAACAAAAGTGATTTTTTCACTTACACTTACATTACAAATCTTAATTAAATGACACTTTCACTTCCCATGTCCCGTAAACAATAAACTAAAGTAGTAGCGATTTCTTGAAATCTAATCTATTTCAGACGCGATTAAAACATAAAATACCACGACTATCTCTAATTCAAAAACTCTCCCATCAGCGTCTTTTTCTCACATTCTAAAAACTAGTTTATTGTCATTTGTCAGCAAGCGTTCAGTCTTTATTCGTAAGACGGTTCATTCAGATATAACTTTCACCCGGTTTTTCACATTTAAGAAATATTCGTATCCTTACAGCTACTAGATCTATGTGTTTACTTAAATAAAGACGTTTATTACAATATAACTAAATATTCGGCACAAAAGTTGCACTAGCCACCGATTGGCGGCGTTTTTCACTGCTTGGGCAAATCACAACTGGAAATTGTTTTGTGAGTGGTTCAAGGTGTTCGTTGACATGCCGTGCATCGGATGCGATGGTGCTGCTGTGTAAATGCTGTGATGAGAATGAGACTTGGCCCTTGACAATTCGCTGTACCGGTCTTGTTCCGGTGGTGCTACCAATAGCACCGGCCTCAATGACAAAGACTTCCGGGATCCAGCCACGCTCTGTGCTTCGTTCACATAGCCTTGATTTACCTCACCTGGGTATTTAGAAAAGGCTAGTACAAAAGCAGAAATACACATAAGAATCGTGAGAAAGAAATAGTATTTCAAAACTTAAACGACTATTTACTAAATGCTACTAAAAAACTAATAGAGAAAATAACCGAACTTTAGAAAAAAATTGAAGAAAAACGGTAATAGTTCTGAAATGTTTTAGTTCCATACTAATGGCATCATCGGAAAAATAACTCTGATTCCTATCCCAGTATCGATTTCAAACTTTCTAAATTCACAGGCGTGAAAATTGAGTCAGTGCACTACAAAACTCCGCATATCTATGTTCTGCTCAGTGATATTGAAATATTTCCACTTTTTGGAAAGTTAATAACATCCAACAAATATTTAGTGCAATTACTGCAATCGAATTATTCTTTCGTTGTATACTTTACATTTATTGTTTGACGTATAAAAATTAGCAGGACATTTTACATGACGTATCTTTAATTGAAATAATGACGATAGAAGTATATTTGCAGTTTACCAGTAAAACTCTAGCAGGACTAGGAACAAATAATGATCTCGATTATCAACACAGTAATCAAGTATTATACGTAATTTCGTTCATTATTTAAATTTACTCTACAATCCCTGTTTTTATTCCGTAAGTTCTTGGTGAAAAGATCATAAATTCGCATTCCGCTAGTCAAGAAATGAGTATAAAATAGTTTGTATTGCAATATCTGATTTTGTATTTGATAGGCACTATCGGAATTCGCATATCGGGGCATATTTTCGAGAAAAGTGATGTTAGAAGTGTTAAAATTTGCCACATTTCGAATTTTTTGTCCTAAAAGGGAATATGCTAGATCCTCACAGCATAATTTCTAAAGTATATTCGTGTCCAAAAAAATGACAAACTAAAGGTTTTTATATGTATTGTTAAAAACCTAACTTTTGACATATTTAACCACAATCTACCCTAAAATACGACTGAGAATGTTTGTTTATAGGACAAAACATTAATCGGAAATGACGTTGCAACTGACAACATTTTTTATTTGCCTCAAAAATGCTCGAAATATAGCCAAACACACATTTTTAACCTCTCTTTCCTTTAAATTATGATATGATAGGAAAATTTTAGTAACACATTTATTTTAAGCAAGAGTTGAAGATTAAAATAGCCATGCTTGTTCAGTTTTTATGTAAATCGAACAAACTAAATTGAACTTGCTTGGTATTAAATATGGACTCAAATGCCATTATGCCTCAAATACCAGCAATAATACACCAGATTGCAGATGAGAAATAAATGTTTTTATTTTAATCTAAATTTATTTGTTGTATTATATAATTACTTTTTTACGCGTAATTTGTTTACATTCGAATAATTAAGGTAATATTTGAAAGCAACTAACGGCCCTGATAGAATGAAATTGTATCAAATAAGGAGTATGGAGTTCATTTTCAACAAAACCTTTTTGGGTGGGTTGATAAAGCAAGAGAAAACTGTGAAGTATAATACAGGGGATGTAGAAACATTGTTGAGTAAATGTCGAAATAAGTGATAAATGAAAAAAAATAATTTCTTTTACAGGATCCAGTAATATTTTTTGAGTTATATATATTTTATAGCATATGATCTTGCACTCCTTTTTGAAAAAATTTAATTTTTAAACTGTCTCTATTCATTTTGTGAAATACAATATTACCTGCCATTTAAAGATTTTAAACAGGAAGTAATATTGTGAAAACTAAATTAGTTTTTTGTATTATGTAATTGTGTGTTAGTGTGCATCTCGTTTTTAACAAAATTCATGGCTTTTATTTATTTTCGTGATCTTTCAGCTTTTCTGTATTTTTTTAATTACTTTTGTATTGCTATATTTAGTAAATCGTCGTATTTTATAGTAATAAGTAAGCAATAACATATGTTTCGTTTCGTTTTCCTAAGTCGCGTAGTATTGCCTGCCATATGCGTAATTCTACACAACCTTCAAACTTTTTGCTTTTCAATACCGTCAAATATTATTTTCGCAACTATCAGAATATTTATATATCATTTCTAGAGCTTTTACAAAGAAAAAGTAAATTTGCTTTTAAACTGCAAAATATATAAAATAACTAAATCTTTTACATTATTTTTTTATACTTTTTAATCTAAAATGAATATGTGATGTTGAAAATATGTAGAAGATTGCACTCTTGCAAACTTTTTTTTGAAACATTATACTACTACGAAAATTCTTCAAAATACTGATCCATTAAACCGATATTTATTCATTTTTCAATATTTATATTACTCTTCTTATAGTGTTCTACTTTCAAACATAATTTTCAGTTAAAAACCGAATTTCCGTTAATGCCGGGAACTACATGTTTGTCACTTCAATTTATATGAATTATATTGCAACAATATCGAAGTTTAAAACAATTGAAAGGTATATATCCTCTCATTTTCAACGTCGCTCTTCAACATTCTGAATTCAAAATTTATTTTCAGCAGTCAGGAATTCCAATATGGCGTATTAATCAATTGTCAAAAAATTAGAAATTTTTTATTCTTATCAATATTTTCCAAGTGTTAGTATATCGCGAATGTATCCAAACTGTGAAAAAAATGAAGAAAATATTTGAATTTTAAGAACAAATGTTACTTTATACCCCACTTCATTTTAACGGCCACAAAGTGGCGACCCGAATGAAAAATTCATTAAAAATTAAAAAATGACCAGCTTTTTAAAGAAAATGCTAAGAACGGAATATTCTTTCAGTTCATCGAAGAATATACTGGCATTTTTTCAGATTCGTAAACGATATTTTGAGAAACTTTTTATTTCAATTTTTATAAAAAAGTTCAAATATTTTCGAGAAATTCTGGAAAATTGTTGGTACATTCTTTGGCGAATTCAGAGCATTTTTTGTTGTTTGTAATTGCCTCCACGGATTCATAGTTTTTCCATAAAAGGTGTTAGAAATATTGGAGATTAGGGTTATTGTCCTTGAAAACTATGAACCTGCGGAGGAAACTAAAAACAAGTAACATTTTTAGAATTCATCCGGTATAAGAGTCAGAAAGATGCCATTATGTTCTTCGATGAATTTTAAGAATATTTCGTTTTTAGTATTTTTATAAAAAAAAGCTTTTGTAGTTTTTATGTCAGAGCGTCCAGAATGTTTTTAAAGAAATTTTTATTCGAGACGCCACTTTGAAGTCATTAAAATGAAGTGAGCTACTTCAAAAATATTAGATTATTATGTACTTTTTTATTTTTTCTAACTTGCATATTGATGCCAAACACTTGATTGAAATTGAAGTGACAAAAATGTAATTCCTAGCGTTAATCGGTTAAAGTTAGTCGACAACAAATATCACCATTAGAACGAAGAAATGTTGCAATTTTTTATATTCAAATTCGCATAAAACGATATTCATCAGTAATTTTCGTAACAAACATGTTATTTATTTAATAGTAACGTGCAATAAATGACTCTTTAACGATAACCTGCCTATGATTTTCAGCGGATTCCCATGACTTCTAAGCATGAAATCGTCTAAATCGCAAGATAGGATTTACGAGATAATTAACTTAATGTGCGTACGAAACATACTGGAAAATAAATAATGCACGCAACCCATTTAAACCTATCGATTAATGCCGTAATACGAGGAACGTAATTAAAAAGCAATTACTGGTAACATACGAAATGCGTTGCTTTGAGAGAGATATAAATTGAACTTAGAAAGGTCGATTCGTGGTTTTAAAAAGTAAGATTGATGGAGGGGAATACGCTTAAGCGATATTCTATTATCGGATTTTTATTATCAGAGGTCAACATACCTTTGTAAAGAGAGCCATTGTTAAATGGCTCAGGCTGCAGTCTCACGTGTCTCGACGCCAAAATGAAAGCAAGCGCAGCCAAGGTCGCGGCATCCAATGCGGCGATAGCTGCCAATGGTATCGCCCATCTTACCGCACATGCTCCAGGATTATACCTGGAAGGTTTGATGCAAAATTTATTACCATAAATTATCAATCATACTTGAGAATATTAAAATATAATCTTAGTCGTAAGAAACGTAACCTAGAAATAAGATATTAATATTTTCCCCCGATGCGTTTACGCAGATCTTTCAAAGGTTTAGAGTGTCATTCTTTAGAAGTTCCTATAAAAGTAACAAAAATATTCCTTGGATGGAATCCGTAATCACATCCTTAGAATAGCTAATTCTAGGTGAGTCATTTCAATACGATTCGGAATTTCAACACATTTGGAATTAGAGGTAGAGATGGTAAACATGTCAAAACTAGACACTTGGCAAAATTTGAATTTATTGTGCGATTGCTTAGATGTCAGAAAAATGAATGCGAAATATGTATTCTAAAGATGGTGATGATACACCAAAGTTAAAGGATGCTGTTGAAGACAACGACCTAACGATTAGACCATAGAAATAATCCAAACCTTTCCATTTTTATTCGTAGGTAACCCAAAATTGAATAGAAAATACAATACAGAAAAAAAACACGTCGAAAAATACATTGGACAATGTGTGAGCAGTAGTAACTATAAATTTTAAGGATAATTATTATACTATTAAAAATTACTTCTCATGGCTTCAATATTCATAGTAAAAAGATTAGGTGTTAAGAATAGAATGACACTCTCAATTCTTTGAAAAGGTCTAAAGTGTTTCGTGTACAGCTAGTCGGAATGTCTAGTGGAATACTGTAAAATTTAAAGGACGCCAACTTATTGAAATTCCAATGTACCGATAATCTTTACGGTACATCCACAATCTTCAAAGTTTGAGGCCCAGACAAATATAAGGCTCCGCTCAAGTAACCCTGCACAACTCATCGCTGATAAGGCCTGCATATGATAGTTTTCGATGCATATAGAAATTGAGTGTAACTGAGAAACAATTATAACCACTTTCCGAAAGTGATGATTATTAATAACATAAAGAATATATTTTATTAATAAATGTATGCCTAATGAACAAACACTATAAAATTATGCGTATAAATTACGAATTGAGAGAAATAAAATAAAAATAAGTAAAGTACAATTAAAAGTAAATACAAACAGATTCTAGTTATAACTATTAATTGACATATTTACACATTGACATATTGGCTTATTTACATTTACTACAAAAAGGAAATACTTTCTTGCAACAGAGTTACTAAATTAACGAAAACTTTTGTTGAATATAAAAGTATTTTGTTAATTCATGTTACCATTTTGATGCGATTATTTTAATATATATTTACAGGAATATAAAAATGGTTGTTTCATATGGTTGACTACTAGGTTAACATGGTATGCCTGAACAAAGTTTAAATGAAGAGGAAAAAGCACATGAAATTTTCTTTCTGGGTTATATTCTAAGACACTTTCTGAGCAACTTCCATAAAAAAATTAAAAAATCTCCTTGGTCGGTTTTTACTTACATCTGCTTTTGTATTTTAACGTAATTTATCAAGTTAACGAAATTTCATATACAAAAATATTTATTTCATAACATCACAGAAAGAAAAAAATCTCATGGGATAAATATTTGAATAGTCAAAGTTATACTTTTGTTTAGTAATTTTGACAGCTGGGTGAAACCTTTTACAGTAAAGGATAGTTCGTTTAACTACGTAAATCGTCATCTTAATCTGGAATTCATAGTTTTACTATTTTTTTCTCTCAGAGATCCCATTAAAATATTTCAAATAATATACTATATACATTTCAATTTATAAAACAATGTTCACAAATATAACATAACAAATCTAGAAGAATATAAAAAAATTAAATATGCTGACTATTATAGCATTCAGGAAATTAATTATAAATTTGTTTCTTTACGTTGTATTTCACCCAATTTTTCTTGAAATCTGAATGCACCGACTCAATCTAATCATGGAATTCATCCCTGAGGAATCCAAGACCTTGTTGAATTTTATTGCAAAAGTACGGTACATGATACGTTACAGCATGTACTTTTGGTGTTATGTTAATGAACAAATCTATATAACTTTTTTATTTGATTGTTGAATATAATGGTTGAATTTAGGATCAAGAGATTTATTTGTGAATTAATTTCTATGTGAACTAATTGTATTTGACACTTGGTTACATAATTTCATAAATTGCGTTAAAATTTATAAACAGACGAAAATAAAAAATAGCCAAGTGGATTATTTTAATTTTTGTTAGAAATAATTGCTCAGAAAGTATCCTAGAGTACCATCCAGCAATAAAATTTCAAGTGCATCCCCCCCCCCCCCCCCAATTTAAACTTTCTTCAGACACAGCATGTTGAGTATTCGAAGATTTTTCAGTACATTGAAAAATTATGTGTTTTATTTCATATTTTAACCTCTTTGACAATAAAAATGCGTTGTAATAATACACTCGTTTTTTCAAGATATTAACTAATTTGTTACATCAAACATTCAGTATATTAGGCTCATGCTATTTCATTTTAACTTTGATCGGATCTAATCACAGGATATGCCGATTCAAATCGAAAGAATCTACTACTTCCGATTGGATTTACTCCCATAAATGAATGCTAAATTAAGTTAAGCGACTATATTATTATATGTTACTTTTTAATTTTGGACCATTATGCAGATACCACTCCCTATTTGATCCTAAATCCTTTTACGAATTGAATGCGGTCATTAGGCAGTACATTTTTGAAAACAGTTTCACGTCATCACCATAAATCAGATACTTCAAGGATTTGATATATTTACATGCATCATTAACATACAAGTTAAATAAGGCTGGACCGATCCTTGGGGTACACGAGATGTAACCATACATGCTGATGATAATGAATTTTTAATTTCAACTCTTTGCTATCTATCTGACAAGTATGAATGAAGCTAACATATTAATCGTTCCGGAAGACCAAGATCGTTACATTTACATAATAAAGTACCACCGAATGATGTTTAAAACAACATGCTACATAAATAAGTTTGGAGGTCTGTTCTTTTTATTTTATTTTTGAAGTAACTATCGCACGTACCAAACAATAATACTTTAAATATTATATAGGCTTCATATATTTTTATTCCTAATAAATGGTGAACAAAATATCCATACGTTAATATTAATTGTATGCGTGAATTATATTCACACGTTTCAAGTTTAGGAACATGTAAGAATAAAAATACTAAATTCGGTTTTATTATTACACAGTTCTGATTGTTACCAATATTATTTTTATAAATTTTCTTGTCGGAAGTTACATCAGTTATTCACCATGAAACAAAGTTGGAATCGATATTTTGAATGTCAGAATTTCACAACAAGTATATCAGTTAATAAAACTAAAATCCTCATGGTTCATGTATTATTGACGTAAAAGATTCCAAACAAATAATGAAAGTAAGTTCTGAACGGTTTAAAAAAAGCAAATACAATAAATTCCTACATCTACAGAAATAAATCCAATTAAATAAATTGAACCTTCAAAGAAGCAATTTTTTATTGCATTTTAAAATAGCAAAAATACTAACAGTTTTTGGAAAGAAATGAAAAATTATTAATTGATTTTATTATTATTTAATTTTTAAGTGAATTATTGGAAGCTTCTACTTACCCAATTTAATTACTGATATTAATTCAGCAATATTTTAAATGATTTGGATACGTAAAATAGTTCCAGTAATTTACCAAACCCAAAGTGAGAAAAACTGGTTATATATTTTGTGTTACATGATCAGCGAAATTCCACTACGAACAACATTCAAACTTCTATTTGAAAATCTATACTTGAAACTTCACAACTACAATGAAGTAAAAATTCTTATATGCTTCTATTTTTTGCAGTATAAAATTTACTTACTTTTTAAACGAAAAATTAACATTGTTATTATGAACATTATACACCAAAAGCCATAAAATTACAAATACAAAATTTCGTATATGATCACTTTACACGGAGATAAATATCTATAAAATTTGTAAACCTCCAAACCCGTTATATATTTTATAGACTATTTAGACACAGTAATTCCCAACTCTAGACGTCAGTTCAAATGATGGGAGCAACGGTGTCTCATTCAAAACACCACATTCCATGTCTATAGAATAAAATCTTCTATTACGTATTTGTTCATTTTCATTCAAAAGTTTAAATGAAGAAAAATCCTAATAAAAATAAAGCGATCAAACACAATAAAATTGCACCAAGTCTGGGAAAATCAGACGCATATATGGAACTTGAAAAGATTTATGGCATCAATTACTCTCTCTATGTTTGTATTTCATGGTTTATCGTGTAATTTTCTCAAACAATTACCTTGAAGCTGCCGCTCCGCAAACTGCTCGTATCGCAGGCGAATCCCAGCCGATAGGATAAACGCACACGCCAGCACCCATGCACACAGCTGCGAAAAAACAAACAACATGAGAAAATTCCATTTTAAATTATAGCATTGTTTAAGGATTTCAGAATAAAAATGAATTATAAATACGATACGACAATATAAAAGTAACATTAACGTCAAATTATTCAGACAAATTAATACACGTATATATATGAGAACATAGCGTATTTGTAATTAGGTATACTCATTTCGTAGAAGAACTTATTGTAAAATATTAAGTGTGACCACTGAGAACTGTGGCTAACTATGGATTATTATCCATATATTATATTTATCAATCATGCTGTTAGTGTGACAGCGAAAGCTTATGTCTCTACTACAGCGAAAGTTTCTTTTCTTGTTTAGAATTGCATAGCACACTTACAAAATGACAGTTTCGTTACTAGATCCAGCATTTTTTAACTAAACAGTTTACTTGTTGTCGACTCAAGCGAACTAATTGGACATGGTGTCTAAACGAGTTTGGTTGGAAAAGTTAAATCAAATTCGACAACTAATGCAACTCCCGCAGTTCGTCGAAGCAAGATATCAGACCGCTCTTATGAGTTTTATATGGTGTTATTTAATTCATGCACACGTTAATCTATCTAATTAACTGGTTAATTATTCTCTCCAGAGTTTTGAATATTGGTTCATTTTGTTATGTAGGTTTATTGTCGGTTGACCAGAGTAATTTTCTTGAATCATTGATAACCAAACGGATTTGTTCTGACAAACATTCGGTTAGGTTCTGCTGACCACACACAGAACATAAAACTTAACTAAAAGCTTTGATTATTGTTTAAATCAATGTATTTCACTTTGTTACCTGCATAAAAGTAGGTACAACTAAACCGAGTTGGGTAGAAAATTAAGTCTGTTTCTTTTCTAGTTGTTGTAAATTCGTATTTATTCTTAAACTATTTGTCTACGAACTATTAAAAAACATTTCAGCAGATGAAGAGACTGTTATTTACGAAAATTGCAAAAACAATTTGAATTTAAGGACAACCGACATTTTATCGTCTGGCTTTTGTACTGCTTGCTACCATGGTTCGGAAAATTTTCTATGTTCGATTGTAAATTTTACAATTCTAAACAGTACTTATAAAAAACGGACGATAAACCCCCAGTTATACCTAAACTGAAAACACTTTTGCCATTTTTGTAAATAAAAGTCTCTCAGAATAGCAATGCAGAGTAGTTTTTATTTATTCAAGTGCATAATTCAATTTGCTTATCTAAATTAACTAATATTTTTCATCTCTACTATCTAAATTTCTTGTAGTGAGAACTCACTCTTTAATTAGTGAAAACCGAGCAACTCGCGCGAAAGAGTGAATATTCAACTCTTTAAGAGTAGAAATTCACTCTTTCTTCCCTCCAGAGTTATCAACTCTGCGACTTGGAGGGAAAGAGTGAGTTTTCACTCTCTTGGATTGAATTTCCCCTCTTAAAGAGTTGAATATTCACTCTTTCACGAAAGTTCCTCGGTTTTCACTAACTAAATAGTGAATTCTCACTCCACGAAATTTAGAAATATGTGAAAGTTCGAATGAAATCAAATTGTTAATTTGAAGATACCATGAATCAAAATCGGGTATAGATCGGATATAGGGCATGTCTTAAAAAGTGACATCCTAATAGCTCCCGATCGTTTCTGCTTGTACGAGTTATGAGGAAGATAATCAATTCATATTAATAATATGTATCTGCGGTGCAGATGAACTGACGTACATGCATTAGATATAATTGCAGAACTAATTAAACAAACTCATTTTTCACATACTATTTTAAATCGACTTAATGGCAAAATGATGATGTACTTTAGATAACTGTAATTTACTACAATTATTATAATTATAATAGTGATACATAATATAATACGTGTGATCCTTAGGTATAAATTCCAACAGTAACATTTTTCGTATCTTCTCAAGTTTAAGCATGTACTCACATTTTCTGTAATTAACAAATTTAATTCTGAGGTAATTATAAAATAAGTGTTTAAATAAATGATGTTGTTATGTAGTAGTATATATAATGAAAATGAACACGAGTTTGTTCGAAACGTCGAGGGAAAACTTTATCAAATTAAATTGTAGGACAAAGCCGACCTGTTCATTCATTTTTCAACTAAGTGTTTAATTAATAATTTATATCACTTTATAAACCACGCATGAGCTTTAACAGTATTAAAATACAAAAGTTTTATCAACATATATTAATTTTGTTATTGATAACATATCAGGAGATTATTATATAACAAATAAATGTCAAAAATATCTGCATTTAATTTGAAAAACTTATTCCTTAAGTTAAGTAAATATATAATTATGACTTTTATTTGTTTTCAGTGTACAAATTTTTTTAAAAGCTGTTGATTGATAAAGAAACTGTTCTTGTGTTATATTAACTACATTATTAAAAGCATTAGAAGTTATACTTTTGAATTCCGTTCTTACAATATTAACGAAGTACGTCCAAATATTTATTTAATTATTATTTTAATATTTATAAAAAAAATCGTTAATAGCAGCCGAATTGATAGTCTTTCTTTAATTTTTATAGTAATGTATATATGCAATAATATTAAATTTAATTAAAAATGCCATTGTTTTTGGAATAAATAAAAGAGTAAACCAACAAAAGTGAAACGCGTCGATGAGAAATATTTTATAGTAATTCAATGACTCAACATTTCTAGAATTAAATATTCAGAGGATGCCCAATCAATCCTCGATTCTTGATAAGTTTAAAATTCCTCAGAACTAAAACTATCAACTTTTGGCCCTTTAATAGTTTATTATGCAAATTACTAGAAATTTATCATAAAATATACATTTTATGAAAACCAGTATTGTGTGTACATATGTTTAAATTGACATACTTGTTAAAAACAGAATCCAGGAATTTCACGTACTATGAAATAAAAAACTTTAGTCCCTATGTATAGGCTCGCAATGTCAGAAACTGTGAATTTGGTTAACCATCATATGTGACTTAAATTGAATGGTAACTGAATCATGTTGATATATGATCACGATATTTAGAGATCTAATTTGATTTGTTCATAAAATTTTATATTGTTCTCTAGAATCATATAAAATAATATGAAATTCATATTGTAAATCAATCAGCTTTATTCAAAAACAATTTACGACAAACCTTTGGAAATACGTCCTCCCTCAAAAAAAAAATCGTAACTAGGTCTTTCCGACGTATTTTTACCTACTGAATCCGAATATTAATTTAAATTTCTTAGGAATATTTAATAAGATATGTTTGAACTTGCGCAGATCGGTCTATCTAATTTACCTCACATATTGAGGTTTTTAAAACAAAATTGCATATTTAATAGTTAGGAATTGGTAATGTTGTTGTTTATGTGTTTCTAAATCATGTCAACATTACTTTGATTATTCAACAAGAATTTTTCTGTAAACATACTGGTTTCTTATTGCACGTACGTTGAACACGAGACAATAAATTACCCTAGAAACCATTTATTAAGTTACTTGAAATATTAGTTTAAAATATTTTAAAATTCGATAAATTCCATTTTTAATTAATATATTGAAATTTGTTGTGAAACGAGTTTCAACTTCGCCAAGTCCTTGTACGAGCTGAACAGCACGTGCAGCAATGAGCGCGAATAAACATTAAGAGAACGTTTCGATGTTTGGCATTTAAGTGTTTTACGTTATTTATTCACCAGCGTGATATCCAATATCGCTTCGTATGTAGATTCCGATTTCCGTCACTGTATGCGTAAACACGTTCTTGCGTTTATGCGTTCCATACAGTTAGAAAAGTAACGTATTCGTGGCACCTTTCACTGTACCAACCTCGCCTTTTGCTTCCAGAATTCTTAAACGTCAATTCTTAATAAGACTTCCATCAGTTCGTGATTATCTATTTTAAATTCTCTTGATACTATTTATAGTTTTGTTTTGCTAATTTTAGGTTAGGGATGAAAGAATAGGCAGACAGGAATTAAAATTTGTTTTATATATTTCTTTGGTAGCGCAGAGAAACTGCAATATACAAAATATTGTAAGAGAAACATTTCTTAACGAGTATTCATGACAAACAAACATTTGCATTTTAAATGGAAACATTACTTTCAACACTTTTAAGCAATGAACATTAGACTCAGGTTGAAGCGATCATGAGATGGAGAACAAGAGACTGAAAGAAAAATGTGACTCCACACATTTGCAATATATCGACTATTCTTAAAAGATACTGGTTCAATGAACAAGTTAATGTATTTTCAACTCAATTATATTTAATTCAATTTAATGCCAACTCCGTTACTTATAAAAACGAATGGCAGTTCTTACGTGATATTTCATTATCTATTTAGTAAAATCGGTTAGACCACAGAAGGCAGAAACCAACATTGATCATTCCCTCGCTTTCTGTGGCACTCAGTGAAGAAAGAATCATAAAGGTTCTTATACAAATTATGGAGACTAAACCTTTTTAACCCACGGATCAGGCTGCAAAACAGCTTTAAGCTGTGTCTCTGCCCTTTGTGCAGTATTTATCATTTTGTGCAATAAAACCTGATATTATTATTGTTATTATTATTAAATGTTCGGGAGGTGCATATTTTTTAGTTGATTCTCGACAAAAAATGAGATTGATATTGACTTGGAAGTGACGAACACTACCATTTTCGAGTATGCACTTTCCATTGGCATGATCAAAATTACATTTAAATTGATTCAGAAACCAATATGGCGCACTTTAATTAAAAAATAAACGAATTTTCGTGTGTTTCATTTTTTACGATTTCTTTCGCATAAATAAAGCTGCGGGATCGAAGCCTAATCGTAACGAAAAGTGTACAAAATCTATGAATATATAAGTAATAATACATTAATAAAAATAAATCTAAGTATAATAATAAACTTTATATGCGCTTCAATATATCTGAAGCAAAGCGATAATCGCTATTTAGAAACAATGGTAAACGCTTATTATGAAATAATTTCCTGACATTGCAGTATTATTATATATACAATAATATGTTCTATTGCAGTAACATAATAAAAAGTTGCTTGAAGATTTATTTAAGTCTGACTTAATCGTTACATTGCAAAATCGAATATTGACAAAATTTCATGGTATGACTATACGATACAACAATTTATTATAGTAAGGCAGAATAATTATATAGATATTATGTCATAGAATACCACAATACTTTTTAAAATCTATGTAACAGTATTGTTAATTTTTTTATATTGTTGTCTTTTCTACGTTCAATAATGCATTACGAAAAATATACAACATTGAATTATGATAAAATATCACTGGATAGAAACTAGCCAAAAACTGGATGCTTTTTCTGCTAGGGTATGTGCCGTTACAAAAATTAATGTACATTAGAAATATTATCTTCAATAATGCAATCATTATGAACCAATCGTACTATTTACAAAGAGCAAATTTCACCAGATCATAGTAGAAATGTATATGCGATTTTATATGCATATTATAGTATACACTAAATCAAATATTACGGACACACAATGGGCTGAAAGTAAGTAGTTTCAGGATTTTAGACATACTAAGAATCGATAATCGATTTTCTTGCTTGCAAATCATGAAAAATCATTTGCTGCAATGGAATTAAAATACACAATGATAAATATGATATTCTATCGGAGAAGAATGAAGCATTGACTTTAAAGTGTAAAGAAGATTACAATTATATATGTAAACAATCAGTATCGTAATCTTCTATAAAAGACATATGAGGTATACTTTTATTTTATAGTATACTCGACGTCTGCGAGGTGCACGTAAAAAACACGTGGACTATAACAAGTGAAAATTACTCTGTGTCAGCACAATTTTAGTCCTGATATGGCTATAGAGTAATTATCATGCTGTGACCGGGTAACTCGTAAGGCTGCTCGGCCTGTTGTCAGGCAGCCTCACTGTTGTGGTGTCACACAGCATCACTGTGTCATAGTAAGCAAAAATTATTCTCGATCCACGTTCATGCGGTTAGACATAACTTAGCGCAACTTTTGTTTTGCGACATCCCTATTTGCAGGTTACTCCGTGAGACAAATGGCAAAACAATATTCTAATTCAAGTAAATAATACATTAATAGAACGCAAGGCTAGTGGTAGGTTAGAGTTTTTTTTCTCATGACACAAAAAGAACAGTTATATTCAGATTTTATTCAGACAATTAAATTAATACAATAATTACATTAAAACGCGAATTTTTGAACAAGAAACTTTCGCCCATATATGTGTATAATGTGTAATGGTGTGTAGCAGAAAAGATCTTTTAGATTAATCACTTTTTCTTCCGTCATTAAAAAATGAAACTTCGTATGCATTGAAGTGTTCATGAAATGTGGTAAACAAGTCTCTATATAAAAATAAAATTTCGTCGCATCTGGTGGCAATTTTCTTTATGACACCAAATATTGGTTGACCATCGTCACTTGCAATGCATATTGCCATTCCAGGAATATATTTGGTACCTGCCTTTTGCACCCATTTATGAAAGATGGCGTCATTTTTGTTCGGTTCGAAAAGAAGGGAAGATTGTACAGTTTCTACAACTGGACCGACTTCAACATTTTCACAAAAAACGTTGCCAGTAATTAATTGGCCTGCAAGTCGGAGCTGATGCTTTTTCGCTAATGTCATAGGAACAAATTTTTTGGAATTACTCGACCTTGCTGCAATTATCGAGGTTCTATGCTTGGCCTCAAATCTCATGCACCATAGATGCACAAGAGGGCCGCTTTCTTCAAAAACTCGAGGATAATGGATCATGTGATGAGCTTTTGGTTTCAAAGGTTTCTTGAACAATTTTGGAAAAAGTTCGTTATGCTCGGCAATAAATGTTTTCAATAAAATGCTACATTCGCGTTGCAGAGAAGGACTTGTCACAAGCGCAATAATGTCTACTAAAATTAAATAAAAATTCCACACTGGATTATTTTCCGGCACCAAATCGCCAACCAAAAGGCCAAAATGGCGGACAAAAATCCACATTTCTGCAGCTGACATACGAATACGACCGTTTTTCAGATTGTCTTTACTAATTTCCGGGGGAATGTTGCTCTTGTCGATAGGGCCGTAATCATATGCCGTGATTCGAGAATTGAGGTCATCTAATGTGAATAATGATAGACATGTCGTAAAATAGGTTATTATTTCTATCATATCATATTTACATACTCCTTCAAACAAGTCATGCATGATATCCACTGCCCAATTATTCGTACAATGGAAATCCAGGTGATGGAAGATACATTCTTCTTTGATACCTGTTGTTTGCACCGATTTTAATTTCAAATTATGTGAATACGATTCCTCATTCCGAAGTAAGTCATCGATTTCTGTACAAGCATTTTGCCTTTGCGTTCTGGGCATCCTACAGAATCGACACGCATAGTTACCCACAAAATTTTCTACGAATCCCAGCATGGAATGCATCCCTAAATTATCACCTATTACTAGGCCTAATTTAAGAAACAGTTGGATTTTTCCTATTGGAAGCGAAATTTCAATACCCTCATCTTCTAAAAATTTAAACTCATTTATGAGTATGTTAAAAATGGCTTTATTACCAAATTCGGCACGATCATTGCTATAAAATAACAGACCTTGGAAGATATAATTCAATGATGATTGGAATTCCGGAGGAAGGCACGCTATAGAAATATACACACCTCCCAATTTGTTGCCACCCGAATGACTTCCCAGTGGATTTCCGGTCTCAAAATCATCAAAAAATAGGAAAAGAGGCAACACTTCTTTTCCTTTCATATTTTTCGTTAATTTTTTCCACAAATTGCCTTGCACGAAGTTTGAAATTATACCATCATCAGAATCGTTAAGTAGTTTGTTTTTGTAAGATAAAATAATCTCGCAAACATTTGGAATTTCGAAAAGTTTCTTAAAAATTTGTCTTAAAGGAAAAAAGACTGCCTTTGCTGAAGTGGGACTCATTATGGTTTCCCCTGTGGGTGAGTGTTTTATATTTTCAAATTTTTGTCCTACAATATATTCCACGGGAGGGATATATTCCCCGCTTTTCTCCAAAGCTTTAATTTGCATATAATCCGTGTCTAAATCTTTAAATGGATCTCCAACTATATCAAATACTTCTGACACTTGTGCACTAACAGATGCTTGTACAGAATTTGATTCTAAAACGTCCCGCACGTAATTTCTTGCAATGTCAATTGTGTCGGCTACGTATACTTCAATTAATTGTACCACATCTGTTACATCCTTTCTGCAAAATGAAGGTTTATTATGCAATGATGCTATAGTATCGACAGCTCTCCTATGAATCGCCGATTTTAAGTTATTTAAATCAGAAGGAAAGGCTGGTTTATTTTGTACCGCAACTGTCGTAGATGTATTTAGAGTAGAAGAAGTATTAGAAGCGGTACAATACATTTCAAAGGGCAACGTTTCATTTGCTTTTTTAACTTTTGAAATTGTAACGGAATTATCAGCATTAATCTCTTCATCTTTACGTTTTAGAGTTGCATTTGAATTAGATGTTCTCAATTGAACAAGATCTTGTTTACTTTCTTTAGCAACTGGTTGTACATTTTCATTAGTAAGTTGTGGTGTATTTTCGTTACATGTGCCGAGTATTTTAAACATATCATTTTTATGCGTTAATTGCCAATGTGTTTGATACGATTTTATTAAGTGAAACGTGCGAATACAACCGTCTTCGCCACACTGATATTCACTTCTTTCAAGCAAGCCATGTACAATTTTAAAATGCTTCGAAATAATTGCCAGATTTTCGAATCGTTGTTGACACATAAAACAGGTAGGCATGTTTATTTAACACTACGACTACAGAATTGTAGTTACAACTAATAATTATAGAAGGAGTATAAACAAAATCAATTCGCGAGATAATTTTGGGAAATATGAAAGTGACTACAAATCAAATTATTTTGAGTTCGTTAGATCTGCTAGGAGAGTCATGACACATGGAACCATATTGTTACTTTCTCCACTTATTTCGTACAATTTGTGTTGAATTACGAGCCACGGGAATTCGGCCTCTCGTGGATATTCTAATTGCAGAGCGAAAAAAGCCTTAAAGGCGAAGTCTAGCGCAGTTAGTGGGTTTGAGACCATGTATTTAATATTGTTGACGCAAATGTAGCAATATGCTATCTCACTATCCAATTTTTCTGAGACAACTACCGGTAGCGGTTGTTCGGTCAAACCGTGTTGAAGAAGTTTTTGCCTCCTTCTATTTAGTTCTGCTTCCAGCTCAGTTGAACTCTGCAAATATATGAATTTTATGTAAAATCTACAACTTTGTCAATATTATAATCAGAATTCTTGTTTTATGACACTTGTTTTATGTGTACTTGCGATTTAAAAAACGATTCATTTACACTTCACGAAATGTTTCAATATTTTTGAAAATTTGCAGAAATTCAAACGTTTTTAAATTGAAAAGCTCATCGTCAAAAAAGTCTATTTTCGGAGGTGAATTAAGCGGGCAGAACCATGTTCGAATTAATCTTACCGTCACATGTAAAAAAAAACCATTCTGTCCTTCTGCTCTACTTGGTCTCCAAACTGGCTTATTTTTCACTCTCAATAAGGAAGGGGGTAAGAGCAATGGCAGCAATCTCAGGATCACAATAGGATTATCTGGCAGACAGAAATGATCAATTATTTTTACCTGGATTATTTCAATATGGATTACGCTTCAATAATTGATTGACTTAGTATTAAAATGAACTACAGGTACTCGACAGTCTGTATGATTGTATGATAATTAGGCTGTTACCACATAAACTTCCGGTAAGTGGGTCTTCGAGGTAAGCCAGGAGATCTTGGACGCATTTATCGTTTGCTTTTATGTTTTTGCAGTAATTTACAATTTCTTGGGCAAATTGTGGCCAACGTGCAAATAGTGAGAGTTCCTTCTCAGCATGAATGGTGCAAAAATCAATATTCAACTGTCATAAAACAAGATTAATGTTATTATTATTGTACATAGAAACTACATAAAAATAATGTTAGATAAGTATCGAAGTACGTACTAAATTAAAACCTAGAGGCTGCTTTAATGCTGGATAGGTATTAAAATACTGATGAGCCGTCACTTCTGATGAACATAAGAATTCTTCGATACGGGTTTTCGAACTACTCCGCCATAGCCTTTCGACGGTTGACCACGGTTCAATATTATTTTTTAGCCAATTGAGCTGTTCAGTGCAGTTAGTACTGGCATCTAACACAATATTTTATTTTCGACATATTTCAAAATAAATCACACCAACAAAAATTCATTTTATATTAAATAATGTAGATTAAAAGTTTATGTTATTAGTTTGTTGTAATTACCTAGAGCCCGTAAATTTTCTCGCTGCCCGAGAATGAAAGGCTTTTGTTCACTACTTCCTGAATTTCTTTTGCTGATAATAATTACTCCCGATTGAATTAAAAATGTGCGATGCGCACTATATTTATTGTGCAATTTTCCTTTTGGGAAGCAAATTTTGTTTGTTGCTTTATTTTTTGAGTAAGGAATATAATATGTCTCCTTTTTCTCCGGAGGAAATTCTATTTCGATAGACTGGGCTAATTCCTTTAGCCTGTGAGAAGTAATTCTGAAAAAAGACGTTTTGTTATTGTCAGTGTCGGTGTTATACGTGCGCGGTGAATTCCATACTGTATTTTTATTAATAGGAAATTATGAATATATAATTTAAGTTGTAAATGTTTCTTCTAATAAAATATATGTACACTTACTTATAATCTTTTGATTTGCTGATTTCTACACTTATTATAGCGTTAGCCAATTGTATCCGAGCATTGTTACTAAAGGCCGTACCTGGTACGTATTGACTTAAAATCCCAATGCCTTGAGGCGTTTGTTTTAAAATTTCCCGAATATCATTAGATGAAGATTGGGATGCTGAAGACATGGATTCTTTTACAGAATCTGTATTTTGATAAGTTTCACAATTTTTTACTTCAAGAGGTACAAGTTCTATCTCTTCATTATACTCCAGTACATTTTCACTACCTGTGGCACAATCCATACAAAATAATTAAAATTGGAATCTTTCTTTTTTATATCTTTTTACAAATTTATGATAATATGTTATGCATAAATCTTTTATGAGGTATAATAATTATTCATTACATATACTTGTTATGGGTGAGCTATTTTCCACAAGGTCATTTGTTGTAAAGTCTATTATAATCTGAAAAATACAAAACATACGTTGTGTAACATACGAAGGTAAATAGTTGTTACTTGTTTTTGTGAATTATTCGAAAAAAGAAGGTCTTGTACATTTTTCTCTTTATCATGATTCCATCGCATTAAAAATTTACTGCGTGGACCAATCTTCGGGATGAGATGTTCTATGTCGCTTTCGCGTAAACATTTAAAAGCCTCCCTATCAATGTCATTCTCTGTAATATAAAATATTATAAACCGGAGATAAAATTGATGTAAGATCGTACAAATAGTGTAAACGATTTACTCGTGACTATTGGTTTGTGCCACGCAATAAAATAAAAGTAATAAATTACACAGCAGTGAACTTTTGAACAAAACTTTAAATATGAAATGCAAACATATGATGCTGTTAACAGAGTTTATGGGGCGTTCTGTTTGAAAACGTTCCTCTGTAAAAAAAATGAAATTGTTCATATCTTACAAACTATGTCGAAACAGAGTTTAATATTTATAATTTTGTTTATATAGTCTATAGAATACATAAAAATTAGAATATATAAAACTTGCTTAAAAAACGCTTCTCTTCTGATCATCTGTTTTTAGTGAAACGATTTGAAACAGAATGCTCTTTATACAAACCCTGTAGATATTAATTCATTTTTAGATATAAAGCCTAGAGTATTAGTCGATAATATTAATCAAATTGACAAATAATAAATACGTAGATCTGGTATAACTAGTATAACTGTAAACAGTTAAAACAATTTGGTTAGAAATCAAGCATCTGTGCGATTTCTAACTTATTATAACAAATTACTACTGATAACAAATTGGACAGTTTCAGGTTCAAGAGAAAGAAATAAAAAATGTTCAAATAGAAATAGAAAAATGCATTTTTAGACATGTCTAAAGATAATAAAATATATGTGGGGTGAACATAACTAATTACTGTTACCGGCAACACTTGATACCTATTTCTACAGGTGTAATGTCACATATGACCAGAGATTATGTAAAACTCCATGAAATATGAATCAGTGACCCGACTGAAACGCCTGTAAGAATCGTTGTGTGCATCGTTTTGCTGTCGGGCGGATCATATGCACAATAAGAATCATGAAATTACATACCTTCAAAAACGTGTATTAGGTTTTCGAATCCCCATTCCGTCAGTATGACTTTTACGTACTCGTCCATTTCGTGAAAAACTGTGTCGAAATAATATATTTTTTTTACTCAGAGAGATCTGTACGGCTTCGTCAGAGAAAGAGTGGAAAAAAACGTCGAATCTAACCTGTGTAACAGTCACGTTGATGATGCACAGCGATTGTGTATTGTTTTAATCACGAAACTTTGTAACGTAGCACTTGATACGACGAAATCGCAAAATATTTCCACTACAATTTAATACATAAAATAGGAAATTATAACCATGCAGTCAATTTCAACTAAAGTCATTTTTACGTAATAATCTTCCTTTATTGGTTAATTAATAATTTAAAAACATGACGTTAAGAACTCCTTCGTCTTCGTCCTTCGTTCACATCTCGTTTTTAAACATTCAACGACAAAAATAACTCTACACCAAAATAGTCTGCTTAAAATTATCTATAATTTTCGTTCCATAACCATTTTTTTTTCAAAAAGCGAACCGTTTCCATGCACGAGCTGGTTCTTTCACATAAATTTGCATGATTAAATTCATAAAAGAGCATTAAAATCTTCCTATTTAGATCTTTTTTTATTTTGGACAATCAACTTTTAACAAAAGTTATCCACTTTATGGATCAATCTGAAATGGTCGGAACGAAAATTATAGTAAATTAACCGTAGATTATTTTGTTATGAAGCTAGTTTTGCTGACAAATATAGAAAAAATGATATACGATTGAAAATCGAGTTCTTTAGGTCATTTTTTATTTAAATACGGTAAAATATATATAAGACGCCTAAAAAATAAACTCTAGAGGAAATTTCGAGTATTTTGTGAAAAATACGTAATTCCTATACCTACTATACAACAATGAATAAGACGCAATTATATCATTGTGGCTAAATTAATGAAATGCGGAACACAAATAATCGCAAAGCTTATACAGTAAGTTGTAACAGTATAATGAATAAGTTGTTACACGACATGTGTTGGGTTGTAATATCACAAAAGTTTCATTGCAACTGACAAGTTCTGTGCCAGCCAAACGTTGTCTTGTGCCAACCTAATCCCGGTAGCGTAACGTCTTGTCCTGGCATACGCAAATCGATTTCCTGTCATACAGTATCGCGGACTTCAATTGGCACAAATATTGGGTTAGGGCAGTGCAATTTCGCCAGATCAACGAGTTGTGCTGCGCTCCCACAAAAATTTTTTTGCGTGTGGTCTGAAAATTTTGTTTTCTTTACAAAACAAGTTAAAATAGCAGCGATAAGTACAATATACCAGTATTTGACAGTTGTATGTGAATCGAAGCAAAATATAAAACTCGCTAATAATTGTTTTAATAAATAATTAAAAAACAGTTTATCTAGAAGTAACGCGACAGTCAAGTATTAAATTAGCAGAAAACAAATGTTTTTGTAAACCCAGCATCAAATACTACAGCGGATTAATTTGCTTGGAAATTTTTGAATTATTATTTTTTAAATATACCTCAATAATTTCTGTAAAAGAAAACCAACTTTGGTTCAATATTGTCCAGAAATACCGGTTATTATTACTAAACTCCTGAGAGGAAATAAACACAGGCTCTTCAAGAAGTGTCAGCATTGCAAATTTATTTCAATAAAAAAAAAGAATGTTCGTTATGCTGCTATGCATTGTCAGAATTGTAAAATAAACATTACTCGTAATAAATCTAAAGGATAATTAAGAATATTTGTAAACGTAAGGGTATTCGTGACAAATGTGGAAACAATAATAACGCCTTAATTTACGGAATTCGCACATTTTAAATGACACCGAAATAATATTGATTCCTCAACATAATGAAATGGAATCGAATACCATCTCGTGTTTTATAACTATCGAATCGGAATAATATTTACTTGAGTATATTTAATAAGAAAATCGCAATTTACTGTTTTAATTAAAAAATCGTTATTGTTTCTTTTCATTCTTATAAAAATGTTATTGCATGCATATTGTAAATACATTACCCAATCATTTGATACATATCATAAAAATATATATTTATTAAATAAAATAGAGTGAGTAAAGAATTACATCTTCTAATGCAATAAATTGACTAACAATTTTTTGAAGACTACTCCATTAAATTGTGGAATAATTATATTATAGAAGTTTTTAGTTTGAGAGTAGTATCACTAATATAAATGCGATCATGCATAATCAGTTTTCTCTTTCTAGTTTCATGACCAAACATGTTTTGTATACAAATTAACATGAACAAATAGTTTCTCTTAAAAATTTATTTAAGTTGTTAGTCAACTTTTCGTAAAAAATTATTAAAATTTATCTAGCAATAATTTGTCTACTGTACGTCAATAACATTTCAAGAAAATGCAGACGTAAATTGTGAGTGTCCAATAAAAATTTTGACAAAATTCCTATATATACTCATGATAAAATTTCATGAAAATGACACCGCAATTATGAATTGACTTCATGATGAAATATACGATTATTACATTTGGAAAATAAGGAAAAACACTTGTTTTTTTACATTTTCTTAGACAAATTTTTACGAATTACTTCAGTTTTTGTCAGCAAAAAGAGATTTTTGCACATTTTTATTTACCTCATCAAAATTTCTTCAATTATCAATCTTTTCAGCCGCGTCAGGGCTTTTGTCACATACATGTCATCTACATTTTAAAAACATATATCGAAAAATAAAAAATAACAATAATTCAATATTTTAACAACAAAAATGTTTGCACAAAATCCCCGTCTTTTTTCTCTCCAAATTTTAATGATTTATAGGTAATACGTACAACTTACCATATAAATTTCACTAGCTATTTTTCTGTTTCTGAGGAGGAAAATAATATTTTCAGATTACAAACTATTTAAGTAACTATAAACGGAAAAATTTTAATAAAGTGGGTGTTTTTTTTTTACAAATAATATTTGGTTCCTGTATTCAACGTTAGGAATTTGTGACACTCTGTACGTTTCACGATATATCCCAGAAATAGTATTAGAAATTGTGAAAAAACAAATGAACCACTCGAAATCCTAAAATATATTAACGCATGATTTAATAAAAATTAAAAATAGTTTTTTCTTCTCAGAAACATAAAAATACCGAATGAAATTATTATGGTAAGTTGTACGTATGATTATCTATAAATCCAGCCATTTTGGAGAAAAAAGTTGGGGTTTTTGAGAAAACATTTTATTTTGTTCAGAAAATTGGATTATTTTTTATAAGTTATCGTTATTTTTCATTTTTCGAGATGTACTTTTAAAAAGTAAGAGTAATGCAACAAAATAAGCCCAGACGCGTCTGAAAATATTGTAAATTGAGGAAATTCCTCTAGCCTTTGCATACAAAATATGCTTATCTTCTAAAATCTAAAATTTTGAATATGAACATTTAAAAGAAACACGTGTTCCGTTCTTTTTCATGTTGAATAATATATATCATTCTGATGTTATTCTTCACATGTCATCTGACTGCCTGCATGATTTGAAATAGATTCGAATCCATAATATCATTAAAAAAATATTTGAATTGCATAAAGTTTCGTAGCATGTATATGAATTCACGGCAGCTTAGATAGTGAATTTTCTTAATACAATTCTCCTACAATTATGATCATGCATGCATCACTTGTTTAGTGCAAGTACTAATTAATATTCTCTCTCGGCATAAATAGAAAGTGGTAGAACATCTCGGATTACATCGTTGCGTTGTTAAGTTCCTGAAATTTCGCGCTACGGAAATTTGGGGCAATTTCCACCAAGGTAACTAATTTGTATAATTAGTCAGTTTTAATTGCAAAAATCGAACATTGCATGTTGGCGAAGCATCGGGTTGTGAAACACGTGGAAAGCCGGCAATTTCTATAGAATCGAGGAGACTGCGATACTTCGAGCTAATGAAGATCGATATCTGACAGAGAAAGCAGTCATTTTCCTCGATCGATTACAGCCAATAGACAATGCCAGCTCGATTTTCTAGGGCCTGATGTCATGTCGGCCATTCTACCACAGACTTTCACTTTTAACGTACGAGACTTAAAAAAAGGCCTGCCGACATGAATCTTATTCGCCCATTGCCCCTACAGACGTACTACAAAACAAAGGAAATACCTTATTCTTTAGGTAAAATGTAACAAATAATTAATACCGCAATCAGCGTCGAAAAGTTTTATGATTGTTACATCTTAAATTTAGTTTTGTGTACGGCATAACTTTTAAAATACGATGATTTTTAGAGATTTGGTTAATAGCTTTGGTGCGGAAAATCTGGCGGAAAATAAAATTGGCACTGTTTGAGTTATCTAACGTAGTTAAATTCTTGTTTGGACTTTGAGAACTGCCTGATTTCAAACTGACAATTAACTCCACTTCAGATACACAACATAATTGTGATCTGAAATATATTTTACAGTGATTACACTATGATTTGAATTTGATGTGTAACCGTTTTCCAAATTATTTCAGTAGACTGATATGTACAATACTGAAGTAGCGCTCTCAGATCCCGACAAGAAATTCATTGGGACAACGAAGTAAATAGTTTATAAAACAAAGACAATTATATGATAATTTAAAACAACTTCACCTGAAAATAGTATTACAAATATTGCAGAAATGAATAGTAATTTTTGCCAAAGATATTTTCGTAGTCGCAAGATGATAAAATTCCCAAAACACTTTTTCAAAGTATGTTTTTATAGTTTTCTTTGACGGGAAAACGAGATGATTTGTACAGAACTAAATCTGAATTGGTTGAATATTTGATTATTGGAAAAAATATTTAATTTTGGAAGAAATCTCATCAATATTTCGTTAATTCGTATGAATTGTAAAAAAAGCAGAATATTGCAAATTCATCTTTTCTTCAAACGAGGTAGAGTGTATGAAAATAACGCTTTGCAAATATTTTCAGCCTCCCTTTTTATTAACAATAATAGTACTTTTGGAAGGAATGTCCTTGTGGTAACAAAAAGTAACTAGGGCCTGCACTTATGCCATTGTGTTAGTAGATGAAGGCTCGTAAAACTGCATTTGATGCTATCCAGAATTTCTATTCAAAAATTAAAAAACCAATTCATCAAAGTATATAAATTTTTAGGACAATTAGTTAATTAATTTATGATTGATTCAATTACTGATATGAAAATGAAAATGGATAAAAAAAAGTGTTTGAAATTGACACTATCGAAAATATCAGAGTAAAAATTAGCTAAATGAATATTTTTCCTGATGAACATATTAAAAAAGAATAATCTATTACTAGATAGTCACTGATTATTCTTTTTATCATCTAATGTAATTAATTTCCATTTTACTAAATGTTTTACTACACATATTCATTATCTTTAAATAAATATATGCGGATAACTCAAATTTACGTCATTGACTTCCAAAAGATTCGAAGACTACACAAAATTTCTGTCTTCAATTAAATCCACGGAGGCTCAGAATTTTTTTGTAAAATTTTCTTGGTACGGCGAATCCTTTCGTACTCTCTATTTTTCTAAGTAAGCATACGGACGCAAAGCGTATTATGAAATCTAATGTATCATGCATTTAACATCTTTTATTTGTGATTGTCTGTTGAAGAGGCATATTAAATAAAAGTAATCCTGTGTGAGAAAACTGATCGTGCGAACGGTCGAGACTAAGATTCAGTCGGTTACCTCGTGCGGTTTCAATCAATTTTAGAAGCGGTGAACGGTACAAACTGTCTCTCAGTACATAATAACGGCTCATTCTGCATTTCGATCCTGGGTGCGGTATTTCATACAATAGGAAGAAAACACGCCATTTGTAATAACGGTAAATATGACAATTTAATACAAAAATTTATATCGCATTCACTTGCTATTAGGGATTTTGATACATTAACTATTGCATCTATTAATGGTGGTTCATTTTAGTTGCATGTTTGTAGATCGTTTTTCTGAAAGTTGCTTATAAAATCATTTTTATAGGACAAAGAGGGATTTGTGTTCCTTAAGAAAGTCTTTTTTTTTATTTTTATTTATGCATTTAATTTGACGTTGTAGAATAAGTATTTAATTTTCAAGAATTAACATATTAAATTCGAAAATGGAATTTAAAAATAATGAAAGCATTGATTGGAAAAGTCCGAATTGATTAAAAAACTATATTTATTGCATAATAATAAAATTTCCAAATAATCATTCTTTACAAGATACAATTTGTAGGTATAGTTTATTTCTAACAAAATCTCATATAAATGTATTAAATAATGGGTTTTAATTTCATTAAAACTACCCAACTCATGAAAATGTTAGACGCATGGTAATATATATTGTAATATATGCGAATTTTTATTTTCTTCTCTTACACAATGACTACAATAATTAATTTTTTGGTTTAATTTGCATACCGTAAATTGTGAGTGGTATATGGAAACATAAATATGCCAGATCGCTAAATTCATTAAGGGCAGTATAATAACGACTTCTTAGCCCGGGCAAAAATCGGACACTCCGTCAAGTGTTCACGAAGTATGATATTAAGCGCCCCACAAATGTCCCAGAAGTGTTCAAAGGGTGCGCATGAAAACGTAATCGATTTCGTTAGATGTTTCTGCCGATTTTAAAGCGTTCGCAAAGAGTTCAATAAATGTAAGCTTTCATTAACGATTATAACTCCAATTTAAGGTATTTTTCACTGACTCTACTAGTGCGCACTAAGACACCTGGACATCGAATTAACATTTATTAGCAACTTTCGACCTAAATAGTCCTTGCAAAAACAAAATCCTCGAAGAAGATGCCCAAAAGACACCTGGACAATAAATAAAAATATGACGTCCCACACTGTAATTGGTTTGGACTTGAATACATTTGAATGTCCGTCAAATTGAAAATGGTGACATTGCATACATCAAGGGAAGTGTTACGAGACACTTAAAAACACTTGAAAAAAATTCATCGAAACATTCACACTTAGGTTACACTTTCGTTCTTTTAACGCCATTTAAGAGTGCATAAAGTGTTCAAATACATTTCATCAATGTGCAAAATGCTTCTCGGACACTTTTTATGAGTGCACTTAAAATTGTGTCCCATTTTCGCCAGGGAGAGGTTAGTGAGATTTTAGATGGAAAAGAAAAATCCTCTAAGAATCCTCTAGATCACTTTCAATTCAAATTTTATTTCATTTTCGTGTTGCGGAAAAAGCCGACAAAAGCATTTTATTGTCTTGTATTTTTAATAAATGTAAAACCCATACTCACAGCGAGATCGACAAATTATATTGCCAAAAGAAAAATATAATTAATGTAGAGTGTTACGTTTGGAAATAACTTTCTCTCATATGATCGATTAACAATAAAAAATTAGACATTTTTTGTATATATTTTATATATGTATACATATATAAATTTCATTCAGTAAGAATGTATTAAATCGAAAATGAAATTTTCCACAACATTAAAAAACATGTATTTTCTTATTCTAAATCTAATTTCTACGAAAGTGTTAAAACACTCTCTAAATATTTTGGAGTGAGAATTCACTCTTCATAGAGTGAATATTGAGCTAATCTGCGTGAGAGCGAATTTTCACTGTTTGATTTTCATTCAAAAGAATTTAGAGAGTATTGCATTCTTGACTTTTCATAGCATTATCATTACTAACGATACATTCGTTACTCAATAAAATAATATTTTATTACCCGTACTGTTGAGGTATTCGCTTTTTTGAAGGAAGTGTACTTTGAAGTTCATTAAAACTTTAACTTTTTTATACAAATGATATTTCTAGGCGCTATTCGTAAAAATAGCGAATAACGAGTTTCACATAAAGAAGATTATAAACCATCAATTTTATATCCCCTTGAAAATTAGTATCACAAAAGTGCAATGAATCAGTCAATTCGAATCTTAACAGTTTCTTAGGAACTAAAAACGAATGAACTTCCGTTTTGTAAATGTGTTTAGTATTTTACGATCTGCGTTTACGTTTTACGAGTAACGGTTCCCGCGCTATCGACGATTACTAAAAAAAATTGCAGCATTTCTTCGAAAGTGGTAAACTCAGTGACGGAAATAAAATACAATTTTAAATCTTTCTATGAACTTTGATTTTTAAAGCTTCGATGATAACTAATAACGATCGAATATAGACGATTCTATACGAATCGTATAACTGTAGAACGCAAGCATTATACGGTGGATTAAATTTGCTGAAAATTACTGACAAACGATAAATGTTAGTTTCTTCAGAGTAAGACAGTTAATATATAATTGAATAAATTTAATGACAAAACTAATTTATCATAGTCGGATATTTAACCTAAATATACATCAACATTATCGATAACAGTTTATCAATTTTATGAAAAACGACTTCATCTTCCACAAAATAAATTTCTGTAAAAGAAATACTGTTTCCTAGCGATTTTTGAAATAGTTCCTGTGAATATTATGTACCTGAATTTCGAAATTTTGAAAGTCTAGGCCATATTCGTAACAAGTAGACATAATTACACATAAAATATCATATCAATTTTTAATCGGAATGTTTTCCATCGATGTACCGATCATACAAATACAATCATCCAAAAATGATATAAAAATAGAAGATTTTTTTTACATGTTTTATTCTTCTTCTTCATTATTTATTAAGGACAAACGCATGAATAAATAAAGTTCATTTTATTTATAAGTTTCCGTGATTTCTTCTAAATTATATGTAAAATGTGATATTATTTAGATATTAAAACTTGGAAAACAAAAGTTAAATTGAATTGTTTGTTTTAAGTTACTAGTGAGATTATCAGCAAATCTGAAGTGTGAATAACGTGAACGTTTCCGAATTCAATTTAGTATGCAAGCATATTCGATCAATGTGGAATCGTTGGATGACACGAAAACAAAGGAGTGAAAAAAATTATGTTGCCATTACCATAAACTGCAGCGTTACCGCTACGTGGCGGAAAGAAATCGTCGCGCTTTCCGCCATGAAAAACAAATTAAAAATGTATGCTCAGCGCATATAACGTTAATTAAGAGATTGGACGATTCGCGGAGAAGCACGCAAACACGGTATAGGAACAAGAACCTCTGATATCGATGTGTCACAAGCTGTGAAAGTTGACATTTTTGCAGTATGCACTTGCGCAAACAAAACAATGCCCACGTGCACATTAGCCGCGAATGCAACTTTTGATTATGAAACACGAAAAATCGTTCATTACCAGCAAGGTAAACAGCTTCTTATTTGGTATATCTTATTTCGGGATAGAAAAGTATTCAAAATAAATCAATTCCTAAAAACGGACTTTTTTACTATTTCATAATATAATCTGTATAATATAATATGGAGTAAATTTTGCTGTTTTTTTAGGGTTTTTTTAATATTATGGTGTATGCCAGAAAATCTAAAATTATAAACTCAATGCTTTTTTCCAAATAGATTTTGGTTAATCCGCATAAATTTTATGTGATGTCGAAGTTGCTATACTAATTCAATGTCTTTGTACAAAACCAATTTGCATTTTATTTTATTATAATTCTAATTATCTCATTTTATTAAAATAATTTTATTTCAAATACTCTCAGGGCACACTCAGCATTTAAGAAATTTTACTCCTATGTTAGTCAGCGGAACTAAATGGAGGTATACAAAGTACCACACATTTAATTCCCTGTGGGATAACTATCCATTCATTTTCATTAACTACATTGTGTATATATTGAAAATGAATCCTAACTCTTTATGAATCCTTTCTACGTCCAAAGTTCATTAGAATCCGTAATAATTATTAGTCAACTTAAATACTTCGAAGATCAATATTTACGTTTAAAACCAAATCAATTTTTTTATGAGAAGTAAAGGTAGAAAATATACTTTGTCGTTCATACGCATACCATATTATTCAATTTTGAAAATAGTCAATTATTTTTATGAATGTTCTGATCAAAATGTAAAAGTTTTTAGAGAAAAATAAAAAATACGGACTGATGTGGAGAAGATGCAAATAGCAAAAGGTTCCAACACGTTATAATTGATTTTCGGCTTCGGAGATCCACAATACTGTAATACAAAACATTTTTTGATGAAACTTTATTTTTAATCGAATTTGTGAAAAGAAACCTTTCTTAAAAATTTATGAAACAAAATCCGCTTGTTTGTTCAGGGTGCAGTAGTAAAAGGAAGTTTTTAGTTAGACAAACGGAGTCGATGTTGTTTTAAATATTTTTATTTCAGTTAATAGTTACTCCTTAAATACTAAAGTGTGTAGCCAAAACGATGCAATTTATGAAGACTTACTGTTATTCAATTACATTCTAAATATTGCATTATTCCTGTTTAAAAGTTAGTTAAGTTAGTTAAACAGTAGTCAAATTTACTAAGAATTTTTTACGTGTATTTTAATCATTTGAAGTTTACTTTGAATCTGGAGGAAATTGTTAATATCACCCCTCATTAGGCATAGATGATTTACATGGAAGGCTTAAATTCTTGTTTAAATTGAAATTGTCAATTTAACGAAAAGTCTTAAAATTGTTACATCTTAAATTAAGCCAATGTACATGGCGTAAGTATCTCCCTTTCTAATTTGTATTGTTTTTGTTGCATCTTAAATTAAGCCTCTTAATTTAAAACTTTTTTAGAGTGTAGTTTTTGCATTTGATGAAAATGAAATTAATGAAAATCGTACAGATTTATAATCCAAAGTTTTATATTCGACTTCCAAACTTATCATTAATTGCTAATGCCTGTCCATATTCATTATTTAAGCCACTATGAAATCTGACTGAGAAATGAGTAACTTGAAAAACAAGTCATTGATGTAGATAATACTGATTTTTAATAAGAAATAGTAAAATTATCTAATTTTTTAACAAATGCTAGGATGTATCTCGTAATGTTTACCAAAATTAATAAATAAAATATCAAAGGAAATCAAAATTTCATATTGATTATCAAAAACAAACTTTTAGATCGAAGTACGGTTTTATGCATTAACATATAAATGGTTAAATATTTCTATATAACTAATAAAATCGTAAACCGCCAATAAATTAGTTTCATATGACTGCACGTAATAATATATAATTTCACGATATTAAAATAAATTCTATATAATCATGTGTATATTTATCACTTATTTTTCTTTGAAATTACGTAAAATTTAAATTTTGTTATTGTAAACTGAAACTTTATATACCTCCATGGAGAGAAATTATTACTAAAAATATTGAAGGCTGCCATCTATACTGTAGACAATGGCAATGATCAAAATAAGTGGTGATGTTCCTGGTGGTATCTTTAATTCCTGAATGACCGCAACAGGTGCATTGTACAAAAAACTATGTCTATAAAAAAACAGAAATATAATCTATGCCTCTAATATTAGAACTAAAATTATGAATGGCAACGTATAACATGCGATACGTTACGTTTATTCTATCTTAATTTTTTTTAACTGAAAATTATTTCATTGTATTGACTTTTACTTCAAAAAAGTGAGAATGGAGCCACCCTTTTTATGTCAAATTTGACTTAATTTTGCAGTAAAATACCAATTTTGCTGTAACATATCATAGATATGAAACAGTTGTTCTAGGAGTAGTTTCCAAAAAGATTTATCTGTTTAGATAGAGCTATATTGAACAACAACACTGAAAACTCTGCCATTATAGTTAAAACTAATGTACGAACTTCAACATTGCAATGCCAAATTTTAATACATTTCTTCAAGACGATGCAAAATTAATTCATAGACTTATGGCAAAAATCGAACCTTCATTTCAATAGGTATTCTCTTTTTTAAGATGATAATTGTGTTTTATTCGTCGACAAGTGATATTTCACTCCATACACGGAAAAACAGGTTTAGACGTACCGACCAAAGAAGTATTGTTAATTAAAATATTGATAGGTCGACCATTGCTATGGTAAAGAGAACTTTGCATATAGAAGCCCTTTCAAAAAGTATGGTCACAGCAACCACAGATTGGCTGGTGTAACCACAGTATGGAAGGGACATAATTATCAATATAATAGGGTCAAGACAACCATATCTAAGGTTGTAATAACCGTAGTGTTTTTCCGTGTAGAAGTAGAAATAACGGATTAACATTAGATAAAGCTGAACGTTCAAAACTCATTTTAAGAAATTTAGATTGTTGGTCACCATAGCTTGTTACACACCACGACTTTTTTAGTAGTAGAAAGTAACTACTCACTGATATAATCGTTGACAAATTTTCTCGAAAAACGTCAAGCCTAAAACTTTCTTGGCAACTTAAAAACGTAATCGCTTCAGATTTTAAAAAGCAAGACGCCCTCTTCTGGCAATATATTATGTGGACAAGTCATCTTTATTCACACTTATGATTCTATTGTTTCTTCAACAGTATTTATACTCGAATATGAAGTTCGATCGTTTTGATTGTGCATATCATTTTTAAAAAAATCATAAAACATTTAAATCCAGTAATCTACTTTTATTATATTATATTCTGAAGCACAATTAAATTGCAAATCAGGATGCGGATCCAAACAAAAGTGAAAAAAAACTATGGAGGCTATCATTCGAATCTAATCTCCGCAATTAAAATGCCGATCTTTCACCAGTTTTCCACCTGGGTGATGGCGCCCCTATAATATTATGATTGCATCGTGAGCATAATGCATTACGGAATCATCGCAGTAATGAGCGATGACGTAGCACTTTCTAAACATCGTGCGGCATCCGAGCCTCTTCTTCCGAGATTCCCGGGTATCGCTTTTTTGCAAGTTTTCGTCAGTGCACGATGCACCCGATGCAGTTTTATCGTCCGTTGCGGAAAATCACGCGACTCCACGGAGAATTGGTTCTGCTTTCACCGTGACAGCAGGCGATTTGTCGGAAATGCTTCTTCAATTTGCGATACACATGCTGAAGCTTGTTTTCTTTTGCAAATTGCACCGATCGAGATTTTTAAATTGATCTCAAAGCACCTAATTGCCGCATGTCGGGAGCATGTACTTTCCCGAGCTTCGCCGTATGAACTTTCTACGAGACATTCCTTCGAATATCGTTTAGAATGTTTATGTAATTCAGTCTAAGCGAGTAAACCTTTTGGTGACGGATTTGGATTTACTATTCCATTAGGTCATGAATGAAAGTAACTTTTGAAAATGAAATTCTATTCTACCTACACTCTGAATGCATCGAAAATAGTGTGTGCATCATGATGACTGCATAGAAATCATGTTTTTATGTTGTTTTTGAGTAGTCAATGTATTTGTCACGTCATGTACTTCTATATTACATATATACCACCGAATTTATTTCATAGAGAATCGTCAAATAAAAGTTCTGTAAATTAGAAATGACAAAGACAAAATCGTACACGCTATTTCAATTTAAAACTAAATTGTTAAGTAATCTTCAAAAATTGATTATTTGACAAAACTTTAAAATAAATTCTTAACTACATTTTACAAAACAATAATATAAATTATTTCTAATTTAGTCAAATAATCCTATAAGCAGACACTTTCTCATTCACTTTTTTACTGATAAAGAAAATGTTGATTTTAACAGGCTTTCCTTACATGACAAAAGAAATTTTCTTGGTTATTTAGGAATGCGATAAGATTTCGTAACTTCGCCAATAAATCATTTTCTATGAAACTTGATACATTGTGCATGTGCTGCACCGTAATATATTTGTTTGAATTTAGTAATATAAATAATTCTCCTTACCCGGAGGTAGATAGATTTATACTCTCCATTTTGACAGAATTTAAGACCTCTACAGTTTTTGTATCGCACATCGCAATTTTACTTTCACATTTTGCCGCCAGGTATATTGTTAAACATAAATCTTTAATAGAAACCTTCATTTTATCAAATTTACGACTTTGTTTTTATATAACGTTCATTTTTATATGCATTTCAATTTCAAACATTATTGTATGTCATAATATTTTGCATTTTTATAACATCTCATTCAATAAGGATCTAATTATGCTTCAAAACCACCAGATATAATATACATGTGTTAATGCATTGAACATGTTCGCACAATTTTTTTACTCGTGAGTTCTCTGCAACATAAATTCGTATTTTGATGTTTAAAATTTTAAAATAGTCTCAAATGTTAGATAATCTTTAAGCTAATATTCGTGTCTTGTAATTATGCAGTTTTTAATGTGAGAAAGGAATTGCAAGACGTAATGACTGTTTTTAAAGGATTCAATAATTCTACGAACGTCGATGATGGAGTAGATGATTGCAGAGTTCAGAGGAATATTTTCCTACTGAATTGTAACTTGAAGATAAAGAATGGTTCGTATAAATGAAGAAACAGCTAAATTGTCTAAATTCCTTTCAAAACTACCATTGATTCTAAAAACATTTAAATCACAATTGCTTTTTCTTGAAATGAATAATCTTGTGGCAAAAAATCATTTTTGTTAATTTAAAACATATCGTTGAATAACTTATTTTTGTTATCAAATTTAACTTAATTTTAACTACACAACGAATTATTATAATAAATTTATGTTATTGAATATTCAGGATTTTTCCTTTCCCCGTTTTTTATAACATTTTTAAGATTTCTTTACATAAATGATATGATATTATGAAGCAAAACACACCAAATTATTTACATAAATGTCATAGTATAAGCAAATATGGAATAATTTCTGAAAGAAAAATTGTAATTTCTATCCCTGATTCGTAATTGTAGGTTACAAATAACCTTTACCATGGAGCTATGCATAAATTCCACCATTTTTACAATAGATTTCCTAAACATTCCCCTGCTTGTGGCGTTAATCGTATAACGAAATCGATCCAAGACGAGACACGTACTATGCCATCATATTGAATTGTCACTTGCAAAATTCTATTCCGCAACATTTGAAACAAGTATCGATTACCCATTAGCATAACACTTTCTTATATGTATGTATCATTTTATCCTTACTGTTATCCTTATTAGCAAAATGAATCCACAATTTATAAAAACAATCGACATGTTAAAAAGACAATTTTTAAAAAAATACTGAAAAATCATTAGGAGTGATGTTTTCCTGATTCAGATATAGTTGCAAAATCACAACAATCAAAATACCTAAAGATGAAATTTTAAATATACCGAATTAAAATATAGACCAGCTATGCTTTTTTGAAATGTTGGCCAAATTTTAGAAAAAGGTGAACTAAGATACGCTGGAGCCACGCTTCATGTCAAAATGTTGCCCTTTAGGGATTTTTATTTTTGTGATTTCGGCCTATCCCCTTGAAATGCAACCAGAAAATGTTCACATTAATGAATAACATGAATTTTGCAGCATTTATTCAAATGCAGATATCTGAAAACAATAGCAAATATTCGCTCGGGAATGTAAAATAATTAAATGGTCGAATTTTAAAAATCTGAATACAGTAGTTATTCAAGATACAAAAATTGCAGAGAACATTCCTCGCTACTAATATTTAAGTATGCACCTAACTTGCACATTCCAAGATTGGTAAAAATGAGTACCAGGAGCACAATTTTCCCAAATTAAAGAGTGTGTTCGACCAAAATGTTGCAATTTTCTAGCGTTCTTTACCGTTCAATACTGATTTGTTACATTGCTAGAGGCAAACGATCGCCAACGTCCGATCGGTTTGAAAATCGAGTATCGGCCTACGGAAACAGGAACGTGATATTTGTAATATACTGATGAAAAACGAAAACTACAGTTGGCGATTTCTGTTACCTAACAATTCCCAGCATGCATTTATATAACATTATATATCTGCAGATACGGAACAGACAAGATATATAGCACGAATTGCAGTCTGCATTACGAATTCCCAAAAAATCTTACTATTATATTATATTTATATACTTTTTTCTATATCGATAATGAGTAATGCAATTGCCCTTAAGAATTCAAGATTACCCAAAGCTTAATTAAAACTTTATACGAAAGATTAATACTTAAAATTATATAAGGGGTGTATTAAGTTGATATTCGAGACTTCTGGTATTACACTTTCTCAAAAAATTTGAAAAAAGTGACATGCGCGGGTAATGTACTTATATAAAATAACTTACGATGTAATGTGCGTAAAAAAGTAGTTATGTGTATAAATAAAAATGTAAGTTAATCGGAAAGTGTTTTCCTGATTCGCGTCTTAAATTTGCAATAAATGTGGTTATAATACTCAAGTGAAAATTGAATCTCGTAGGAAGCAAGTTTCTGGCTAGTTTTCCCTGCCAACCAATTTCTGGATAGTAACTGTCTCGTTTGTCTAGTACGTGTCTAGTTTCTGTCTAGCTTACGCCAAACTAGTAAAACTCGACAAATTTCCACCTGGGTATATTAAATGTATATCGAAATAATAATGAACAATGGAATTCAAATAAAACTTAATTTTATCTATGTTGATATTACTTAATAATTTCTCTTTTTTAAGACATATAAAGTAATTTTATTTCTGCGGCTTATCAGTTTTTAATATTAATTTTAATATCATATCATCTGTTAACGAATGGTGGAAGGGCTTTGAATAAAACACGCGATTTGATTGACCGAAAGAAAATGTTGATTATTTATTAGCTGTACTCATTTTTATGCGTTCTAGAGTCATTTAATAGATACACTACTACTATCAAGTCAACACTAATTTCAGATTTTATAATTACAGTGTTACTAACCGATTATAATATTTCTGAAACATAAAGTTTCAAACTTTCATAAAATTCAGGATTCTTTAAATGTTGGATCTTAGAACTTATTATATAGTCTCGTTTTGTAGCTCGTGTGGACACATTTTTATCTACATAACCCAGGAATACACAGTTTGTAATTTGTCCTATCGCCTTTTCTCTTAAATGTCGTATTTTATTTTTCGTTACCTTTTTTATGTCTGAATAATTTAGTATTTTCGCGTGTTTACGAGTGAATATAATTCATTTCAATCCTCACCTTAACCTTTACTTTGCTTTTTTTATTTTATTTTATTTAGACCAGTACGATCGAATTGACCTGAATATATCTGATATCAAACATCAAAACTATTTCTCTACGCGCGTTTCCTTTTGAGCTACTTTTTGAAAATCATTATTCATCTTTACCCCAAGTATTTACTGGGCAGATTAGTAAATAATAGTACAATTTTTATAGTCATTTATATTAATTGTTTAATTAAAACTTCAACTTAATT
Organism: Trichopria drosophilae; assembly: GCA_030407085.1. Lineage (NCBI taxonomy): Eukaryota > Metazoa > Arthropoda > Insecta > Hymenoptera > Diapriidae > Trichopria > Trichopria drosophilae. The sequence goes on along the minus strand of CM059582.1, from coordinate 162,912,453 downwards.
TTAAATGGGGAAGTAATGATGATACTTCAGTTCGGTACCGTATAAGCACTACTTAGACAACTGGAATGACATAAGCGGTGGATTTAAAAATAAACATCATCGTGATATTATTCTTACCGGAAATTACTTGCATCCATCCGCAAAGGTAAAACACCGTAGTACCTTGGCAGAAGAAGAACAGAAGCATAGCGCAGATCGACACGATGGCGATTATCACAGCAATCGCTACTAAAATAGTACTTGCCTTGAATGGCACATTGGCGATTGTTGACAAGTCATCTAGTCTACCTATGCATTCCTCGCTCAATTCACCTGCAACAAAAAAAAAAGAATTTCACAGTCGCATAAAACCGTACTACTTACACGTCGGAAATAATTTCATATCACCAATGGCTAGTATCTAACGTCTTCCGCAAATAAACATATTCAATGACATTGAACGTTAATTGACAATGAACAGTCGGAAAACAAGTTCCTCAATTAACGTAACGCATAAATCACAAGGATTTTAATGAAATTCAGGACGATTATGAAAGGATTGTATAATTCTATTCGTGTGTATGCATTCATCATTTGGTGAAGTAAATTGAATTAATTTACACATTTTTGATTATGTAGTGTATAGTATCATTTAATGCACAAATCGTAGGTGACACAATTTTTACCATGAAAAATAGTACATTTTAAGAATCATGGACTTCGGTCATTAAAAAAATAATATTTTCTTACAAACACAAAAAATGTAATCGATCCTCATTATTGGCTACTTTTCTAAACTGCGAATTCCACATATTCCAACTCTGATGATGGCCTTCGATAAGCGATAGCTTACGTCATAAGAAATTTCTTTGGAAATACATTCAGAAAAATAGGCACGCGTCGTACAAAATTGGAACAAACTAGCTTACAAATTTAAATGGTTTCCAATTATTTTATCCATATGAAAAGAAATCTTAAGAAACTTAATCTTTAAAACGAAATCAATCTTCTAATATATGTTCCGAACTACGTGCTCCTTAAATAACACAAAATAAATCTATTTGAAGTGATAGAATTCATTTGGAAGCTAACAAAAATTAAGCTACACATAGATGATAAATTGTAGAACGTTGGTTGCATTGTTGAATATTGAAAAGGTTTTTAACAAAATGAAGACGAGCAAAATTCATATATATTTTATATATTGATCGACTTTCGATAGATAAAATCTACAAGTTATTTAAAACATTTCATTTTTATAATTTCTTGATGTTACCAAACCTGATATTCAACATATAAAATGCAACAATAGTACAAAATAGCATTTTCTGGTTAAAACGTTAGATACCAATATCGAATATTGCACAGTTTACAAATTGTGGAGGCCAATTTGTCAAGGAAATTTTCTCAGCATACAATTTAATTTCTTGGTAATAATTAATAATCTCAAATTCCACAACTATTCAAAATAAAAATTCTTTTAAATTATTTCCTCTAATATGCAGTAATCCATTTTGACACAAATCTAAATTGCAGTTTAAAAAACTTTAATGATGTTTTACTATAATTTAATACAATTAATTAAATTATTAGGGGAAACAGTTCGTCGCTTCATATCTTTATAGTCGCTATTATCCGCTTATATGATATCGTTCGTTTGGAAATTTAAGAAGAATAAAATGTAATAAGATAGGCCGTTAAAAATATCCCTGCTATCATATTCTAAGCCTGTAAAGAATACTATTCAGCATCAACTAAATAATACGCAATTAATTACAAATTGTTATTTCTACCTCAAATTGACATTCTCGCTTTGCGATGACATAATCAATTTTTATCGGTAACAATTTTGCATACAGGAAGATATTATTTTAATTGTTGAGCAAAAATTCTTTTCCTATTAGTCAGATGTATTTGTGTAAAAGCGGAAAAACGTGTTAGGTTCATTTCAAAACCTACTTACGATATAAGATAATCGTATTGCTTTCCGTGATAGAACCAAACTAAACTTTCTTGAGTCATTTCTCATTCATTTTCTAGTATTATAAAAACCTTAGAGACGATACTGTCAATAAAACTTATAATTTTACTACAAAAAATGAAATATTACATCATTAAAAAAATAGAAGCGTCCTAAAATCTGAATCTGGTCTTTTACACACAAAAAAAAAGTTAAACAAATTTTGTAACATTTTTATTGACCTAGTTGTACTATATATTTATTTTTACGATATTGTACTAATTAAATAAAAACATAACAGTTTAAGCACTTTCAACATACGTAAACCTCACTTGCAGCTATATACGTAAACTTAACTTGGTGCTTTCAAATCCAGTACCACGAAGAATTAAATTGGTTACAAACTCTCTAAATTCCTTGGAGTAAAAATTGAGCCACTCTTTTATTAAGAGTGAAAATTTCATTCTTCGTTAAAGAGTGGTTCTATGTTCACTCCAAGAATTTTTAGAGAGAAACAATTAATAAGAAAACAAAACTTGTAAATTGGTTAGTTTAACTATTTCCAAAGTAGTGAATTGTTAGTAACAAATAATATTTTGTCAATTTTTATATATATATTTATCTCAAGATATCACATAATTAATAGCTGTTACAGAGCAATCATTTTTAAAAAAAATCAATTTAGTAGTTTAATTTTAATTTTTTTTATCATACATGACTAATACCCAATCGCCACTTCGAACCGACATAAATTTCTATACCTAAAAGAAAATTCAATGCAATGTCCTAATTGGAATTTGCCTAGAAAACCTATATTTCATTAATTTAATTATTCTTAGGTAAAATTAGACACAGTCTAAACTTAAAGGAACGATTCTGATTTTCTTACAGACTATCCATGTTCAAAATGAATTAAACGGAAATAAAGTATTTCACAGGTATACATGTAAAAAATATACTGGTAAAATATTTATCAAATATTTTTAAAATGGCTGTCGTGATGTCACAGTTATTGAATTTCTTAAAAACAACTTTCCTCAGTTTTTGCATTTATTTTGAAAAATGCGCTTTCGACAAACAGAAAAAAGTGTTTTTTTTTAAGAGCAAAAAAAACGTTAAAACGAACCAGCATACAAATTATTTGGATTTTGTAGTTTTGTAAAAATTCACCTTAACATAGGTGAGCACAGTTAGTTGCGTTCTTGCAAAAATCGTAACGTAAGAATGACAAGAGCCTCCTTGATTTTTTTTTTCGAAACAAAAGATTAAATTATTTTCTCGAAGATACCAATCAATTTCGAAAGGAAAACACCTCATTAAAGCTTAATACCAAAATTTACGTTGATGTTTGCGGTAAATTTTTTGACAAAAAGAACATTTTTAAAAATTATTTTGTCTTCCCTTAAAAGTACTTCATTTTACGAAAAATATACATATAAAAAACATTTAATTTTCGTTCAATTTCGCGACAAGGGCCAGAAGTTTTGACATACTTTTCCTTCACAAAACTTAATAAGAAGAGAGGACAATACGTAGTACTATAAAATTTATATTTAATATAAATAAATATTGCGCCTATAACAAAGAAGTAACTTTACCATTTCCTCCAAAACTGCACCTCATCCAAAGACCAAATCGCCCAGGATTTTCATGCTCCAAATCTCCCAGCCATTCCGGTGTGATAAATGCAACCACGCCAATAATCGCATAGCATATCGTAAAAATGCCCCAAAGCACACCGATTGCCTTCGAATTCCTTATATAATTCGTCGCATACATATGTGACGATTCAACGTACTCCACTTTCGAACCCATGATTTCGTTGGATGGTAGGCTTGTATCTGTAAAAGAAAGTTAAATATTTCGTTAAATTTCTCCATTTTCTTTTGGGTACGTCGTTTCAAGTATGTGTAGCATATGAAAGTTTATAAATAGGAAAATATTTTAAGAATTTTTTGAAAAATAAAATTCTTTGATACAATGTTTGGGTATGTGTATTAACTGCAAAGCCCCTTGAAACATGAAAATGAATCAAATATTTCATTTCTAATTAATCTGATATTGTTCCATTTTACAAATGGAATTTGATGTTTCTTTAAAATTAGATAGTCTTGTAATATACTTAAACATTTCTATTTAACTTTTCAAAATCTTACTTAAATAACCACATTATCAAAATACGCGAAGAAAAACAGTAAATTCGTGGTCACTAATCGATTTATTTATACTTTATCAATGTTTTGGAATTTAAAAAATTTTGTATGTAAGTGTAACTAAAAAAAATCATCACTATCACAATCAGTAACTATTTTATCAATATCATAGTATAATAATTAATTAATATAGTTCTTTTCTATTTTCAATAATGGAAATTGGGAGAGCATAAGCAAATTCGTTGATTTACAACTATCACGTTCTAAACTGTTTATTTTTAATCTAATTGATACTATATTTATAAATACGTGTATACATTTCTGCTAGAATCCCTTATATAAAAATATTTACTGTAATGACATTGCAAATACTCTCGCTAAGAAAGCAACTAGACAAGAACCTGCATATAATATTAAATTTCCTTATTCCGATTTGCTTCATCTTTTCGTTTAGCATGTACAGTTATCGACAGAAATTAAATTAAAAAATGAAGCTCAATATAAGAACGTAGCGTATTTCAAAGATTATTATTTAAAAATTTCAAAACCATGGTTTTCCAAAAAAGAACCAGAGAATTTATTTCATGAATTAATACATTTCGGTTTAATAATAAGTTATCCGTTCATTTTCGCGTATAGGTTTTATTTTTTATTATATGAAAATCTGGTTATTCGAACAAAGATTTAGCAATTATCGGGCACTGTAAAAATTTGGAATTCAAAAGAAACAAAATCTTACTTTCACTTGTAACACTAAATTTCAGATCTCCTTATAATATAAGTGTTTTCTTCCATGATCCTAATATTTCGGTGCTTGGTATAATTTATGCATTTTTAGTTAGTCACAATGTTTTACAAAAAGTTCATTTTATTATATGTTATGAAATATGTGTTATGATTTAAGCTCAATAAACCGGTAATTAGGTTTCGTAAGTACAATAAATAACAAAAAATTGATAGTAATAAATTATAATACAAAACTGCATTTTTTTTATAATTTACAATTTTAGAACAAATATTTCTAACCTCAATATAGGACTAAAAATACATAAAACATTTATTCTATTAATTGCTTTTATATGGAATATATTTTTCAACCTGCTTTTTAAAGTTTGTGGAAGATACAACCATTAAAAAACTTTATAACAGTCAATCTTATTTTTTCCCCTCTAGGGGTTACTTTCATAACACACATTTTTCCCCTTACAAAGAGCAATAACTTATAAGTGTATTCAATGATAGAAATCGTGATTGTCAATTAATAAAAATATCCAAAAATTAAATCATAAATTATTAAAAATATTCAAGCATCGTATGAACAATCTTATATCACTTCCGGAACAGATGTATGGTAATCATTTTTATTGTCATCTTTCAAATCTGAACATTTAAACATAAAAAAACGTTAAATAATATATCTCCTATGAAGCAAGTACACATATTATTATATCTTAATAGTTGAATAGACATAAGTCGTATGTTCGATTTATAAAAAAATTGACTAACGTTTAGTATAACTCATTATGCCACAATATTTTGCGGCCTGACGGAATTTCTTCGCAATAAAAATCGCAGTTCACTGAAAATTTTTTCACTTTTCCACGTTTTCTTTTCGTCTGAGTGGCCATATTTAAAACATAGAAAGCGATATCGAAAAACGGACTTCAGATTTGAAACGAATATACTCAAAATCTATTGGAAACCTACATTTCATAAAAATATCCCAAAGATATCCATAAACTTACGGAGGGTGAAATCCGGCGACAAATTTTGTCGTTTAGGGACGAAACGGGTTCAGGCTGAAACGACGATTTTTTAATTATTCAACAGAATGTTGATTCAATCAATTTTAAATATTACTTTGACGTTTGAGCGCACTCTTTAAATTGAAATTGAAAAGTCCAGATTAATTGAAGCTTCAAAAATTAATTTCTTTCCTGTTAATGAATGAAAAATAAAAAGGTTTAACGATCTTTTTTTAGACCTACGATTTTTGGGATTTTTATGTTCCTTTCAGAGCATATATATGTAGTATGATTTGTACAGAAATCGATGATTTATAAAAACCACAAGATGTCAAAAAGTAAAATAAGTTTTATATGGATTCACGTTTTATTTAAAAGACTGATAAAACGAAGAGAAATACAGATTTTGCATTATATGGTCGACTATAAAAACCTTCATTAAAAATTATTACTATGTGTCATGTTTTATATCAATGGATAATGATCCGATCTACAAACTCCGAAAGTTAGCATTATATTCTTATAAACTTTTTAAAAAAATTAATATGAAAAATTCTTACATTTCGTAAATTTGTATTTTCCAAGTTTTAATGGAAAGGGTCATTATCAAAAACTTAGTCTCACATTAATACTTAACGTTTCGAGAAAACAAAAATAAATGAATGATTTCATTCTCCCGCATCCACTATGTATTAATCCTTTTTCGTTCTCACGATTCGTCGAAAAATGTTACATGATTAACGAAACTACATTTACTTCTAGTGTGTTTAATCGAATTAACGTAATTATTATATTCCTCATAGTCATTCCTTGAAGGGCAAGGATTCTTTACTGGCGAGTTACTGGCCAAGGAATACTTGCTCCTTTTGGAACGACTGTAATAAATATATATAAAAGTACAATTTTATGTGAATTGTTTATTTGCAAAACACACCCTCATATATCTGTGTAAATTTTTCAAAATAATTGTGTAATTGCTAGGAAGTTCTTAACCACGAACTTCGTATTGCAATAAAATGACATTCGATTTATGATTGTTCTGATAAAAAAGACGACAAAATTTATTATCAATGCCTTACACATATTCAAACGGTAATGAAGATTTATACATAAGACTTTTGTATGGCGAAATTATCAATTTTGTACACTTTTTATATATGAATTTTTCTTCACTGAATAAATGCGCATAATTAGCGCTGCTTGTTAAAGTTAATGTGACATTAGTAAAACATCAAGAGGGTTTTAAAATCATTGGCATAACCTTTATATCCAGGACTTTCAAAATGCTATACAAACCAGTAATGAAATTATAACAAAATTTGTCGTGATAAATAAAATATTAAATATTAGAAAGAAAACTGAACCACTATCACAAAATAGCAAATTTTCACTGATTTCAATGTACCTATAATACTTTTTTAAAATTAAAAAAATAAGTAAAAATGGCTACTTATTAACATGTTAAATACTTGAGAAAATAATTGATTTCCATATTAGAAATTTAAATTCTTCACAAATAAAAATGTTGCACTTCTTGCATCAAGTCCTTCACTTTATGCATACTGTTCGTTTAAAGTACAGATGAACAGCGCAAGATTGCTAAAGATTTTAGATTACATTTTCAAGGGCTTTTCTTAAGGGTCATTCCGTTATTTCATTCATTATCCTTAGATGACGATTACACACATAGTAGCGATGCACTCGTTAGGTGTAACTGTCTATATTAATATGAAAACCGTTTCCTTTTTCCTGTCATGCGAATAATACGTGCGAACTGCACCATCGTGTGAACTGTTGTACAAATGGTTGAAATTAAAATAACTATGGTAAATCTTGTTGTGTTTTGGTATTGCATCATTATTTTTAAAGTAAATACGTCTCTTGAAGTTAGTATTAAATGAGACTGCAATTCAGAGAAAACATACCTCGACTGAATATGAAATATTTATAGCCTACAAAAGAATTTTGTCCTCAATTAAGAGAAAAATTAATATTTTTGGTGTGGACCTAAACGTTTTGGATCATACAGATCCCTTTTCAGAAGATATTATTTTTATCTAACTTTTTAATCTGATATTTACACTTCTTAATTACGATGTCAAATTATGCTGAATTGTTGGCACACTTATAATGCCTCATTGTTTCAGTAGATTTTAAGGATTGGCAAATACCGTCAATATAAGGAACTTTTATGTAATATCTTCTATTGACGGAATTATTGTTGTTCTGTCGTGATGTATTCGTATTAGAACGAATAATGTTTATTAACACGTTCTGTAATTAAATGACTGGAATAATTATTGTCTTGTAACAATTTTTAAATCTTGTTGTTATTTTGTTTATGGAATTCTGGTTCAATATTTTTGATAGACCTGTCAACTGAGTTATCAGTAATGACAAATTTTCCGTATGTAGGATGGTGTGAATTAAATCGAACAAATCGGTCGGACTAGTTGGTTTACAAAACCAATGGAACTGTAATTAATCATAGTTTTTAATTATTAATAAATCTAAAAATGGTAGTTGGTTGTGTCTTCTATTTCATAAGTATCTTTAAGTCTGAAATAATGTAGTAAAAAAAACGTCTAAAATTAAGAAAAAATTATTTTGTAGGTTATAATCCTAATAAAAAAATTTGTATTAGTAAAATTAAAATACTTTCTAATTCAATCCATTCATTATGCCAAGGTTGACCTCTGAGATGAAGTGAATCGTAATCTCTATCTTTTTCAAAATCATGTTCATTTATCAACATCTTCACAATACTTCTGATTTCAGAAATGAAAAAAAATAAAACCTGGTAGAAAAAGTAAGCAGTTTGAATGGGAATTGCCCATCAGAAAGGAGCTAGTTTTTACACTCGATATTGTTTATTAAATTCTGGTAAGATATTGACAAATATTGACTGATATTCATCATCATAATGCAGTCAATTTTCAGTTCTCTGGTTTAAGGAATCTGCTCTACATGGAATTTATTTAATGGGGTTCGAAATCTACTCCAAAGTATTGAAATAGCTTCACAATATTCTCTAATAAACTGAGCAAGTGCTCCATACCATTTTAGAATTGGAGTAACATGCTCAGTACAATAGAAATATTAACACAAGTTTCTGCAATAACACCGTGAAGTTGAAAAACTGATTAAAACGTTTCGAAACAAAATGTAGGTGGTTCCAAATGAAGAATTGAATGTTGGTTTAAATCAACGCTACCGATTATGTGATAATATTTATGTGCGAAACAAAAAATACATACACAATTCAGTGAAATTTAATCCTATATGTTTAAGAGCTGAACCCTATCGCATATAACGTTTAAACTACCCATATCTTTATCATCGAACAGGGAATAATTTTACCTAATTTAAGATAATTGTTCCCCTGAGTATAATATGTTGGATATTGGAGAAAAGTATTTTATGACATTGTCAAAATCTTAGTTTTTAATATATAGACAAAAAACCTTATTATCTTTAAAAACAAAGACATTTCCAAGTTCAATTCTTCATTCTGTTACCCAGTCGAAAAGTTTAAAAAATTAAAAATCAGTGCATTCTCTTTAACCTCACTAAATGATGTTTACATATTTATAAGGGGCTAACGCAAAATATCTCTATTTATTTTTAAAAAATTACTATTTTTTATATTTTATGAATAACTGTAATTCATTGGATTGAAGTTGCAAAAGATTTTTTCTTGACAAAATAAGCTACCATCCGTTAACATCCATTCATATTTAAACATCTTTTAGAACTGTTTTACGAGGTAACATAAGTGGATAAAAAAGGTTTTTTAACAAATTATTTTTAAACATTTCAATTTTTGTTGAACAATATAATGAATTGTATTTTCCAAATTCTTGGAAGTGTTTTAAAATATGTTATATAATAAAAATAGGTAATAAATGCTCCAATTTTCTACACAAAGAGAAACAATAGAGATGATGGTAATAATCTAAAACATACCATTATATAACTATTTTTGCAGTGACAATAGCCTATTTTCATTTAAAAAATATTATTTATTCCATTTATATTTAAATAGTTTAATGACTTCCGATGAATATTTAATTTAACAACTGTGTTACATTTGGGTTATTCGTTTCTAATGCTGGAAAAGTAACTGGAACAATATTATTGTCTTATTGATTACTGAAACCGTTAATAAAACTATTGTCTATAATTATATTATTTACTCTTAAAAGATGGTTCCATTAACTATTTATTTTCCGCGGGTATAACAGAATTTCGTACATTAAAATAAATATTTTTATAGTCCTGAAGGAGGCCCACAAGATTTTTATTTTACCATTTTACTGAAATAAATGTCCCACAAAACGTTAAAAAATCAATTGAATATATGTATCATCATGTAACTTTTTTAAATAATCAAAGAAAGCGGATTTCAATTAAATAAGTAAATAAACAAAGCAATGATTTCCAGTAGGAATTCTTCCACAAAATTTTTATTTGCTTAAAACATGAAAAGTTAAAAATATAATGCACTTGAAAAATTCGGCAGCCTGCTCTTGAATGTAATAAGAATACCACTTTGCTCGTTTTACAAATCTAATGTATATATTTCCTTTTTATACAAAATTTTACCAACCAATCCTCATTTAAACGTTTTATTGAACGTGCTGTTTTGTATGTGCACAATGAAATGAATAAACGAATTTTCTCGTATTTAGTATTTAGTTTTTGCATGCTCTTACATTAGAAAAAATACGGCGGCGTTACTACGATATTGTTCTTCTATTACAATGTAATTTATTTTTGTAACATGACATTTCAAATTCTGTTTCATGCATAGTGTATTGAATAACTTGCCCCACTCATTCTATTTTGAATAATTTTAATAATATAGTTTGTAAATGCAAGAAATATAACGTTTTCTGAAACCGTTTCAATCTATACAAAAATGAAAATGTTTCTTCACTTGCTTCTGTAATGTACGAACTCAGTTATCGTTTAATGTATTATTTTCTTTGATAAGCCTGTGATTGTTTAAGGAAAATATCAGGGGCTTTAAAAATTACGATATAAATTTACTTTATATTAATTTGACTTACAATTGAACAAATATACGCAACGAATGGACTCTTCCTCAAAATTTCTGATATTATTTCGACAGAATAATTTAAAAGAACTGGTTCCAAATGTATCAAGGATACATTGATTATTTAGGATTTTTAAATTTCAAATTATTGATTATTTTCTGCAAATATATCCCAGAAATATCGTAGGTATTGTAGGTTCGATTACAAAAGAGTTTATAACAACTTATATAGGAACTTTAAGAAATAGTTAAAATCTGGATTTAAATCTATCGGTTAAATATTATTCCAGAAAATTAATTTAATTAAAAAGAAATTTACTACTTTGAAATTAAAAAAAAAGTGACGATATTTTTAAGCATTAAGAGATCTCTTTTTCTGTCTGTCTTATCCAACCTTATATGTTTATTAAGTTTACGCAGCAGTAGATATAACGCAATCTTATACAGACCGGTTTTTTTAACTCATAAGTGCATATATCAGTTCCATACGGACGTTGTTGAATATTTGAAATTTTAAAATGATCAACACATATAGAATTGCACAATGAAGTAACAGACTAATTTGAAGCATATGATTGCATTCTCATCCTTTAACGTCCAAATGTTAAACGTGAATATCAACAACGTTTTTATTTATGAAATACAAATTAAAGAAAACCGATATCCTTAGCCGACTAATTTTTCGAGTAATAAGGCTAAAAATTTTGAAAAATTATGTTACAAAAATTCCGTAATAAAATCTTAGATTTGTTTTCTATTAAAAAACTACACAACAGATCCTATTTTATTTCTGGAAACTAAATTAAAGTAAATCTTAAATTTAAATTGTCTACTTTTAACATTGGACGATGTAAAAACTTAATAAACCTTAACATCTAAGAAATCCCTTAGTATCAACAACGTTTTGATGCCATTTCAAACTCCAAATTAACAAAAATCAAAATGTTTAGAAGCATCAGAACGCGTGTCTGAAAGGTTAAATACCGGTATCATAATGAAAATTGCAGTATAAAACAAACAAACTTTTTACGTACGGTTCTCATTACAAGTATGCTATAATTTACGCTGTCTTACGTAATGCTGCTACTACGTTAATATTTTGCGAACAAAGAAATTTTAGACTCAACCTCTATTCAAAAATCGTAACGTGTAGAAATAACAAAGAAATAAGTTTAAAACCAACGAGGCGTAAAATTGGTCAAAAATTTAAAACTACTACGTGACAAAAGTTGTCCTTAATTTTAAAAACATCTAATAACCATCATTTTAGATAAGAATGAATTTAATGTTAGCTATAATAAATCTTTTTGACTCTGAAGGAATTTCTTGATCAATATGAAACAAAATGTTGTTGTTTGTACCTAATGAAAATAAGTAATAATTAAAACAATATCTGCTCTGTATATCTCATCTCCGAAGTGAATAGTGTTTATCCTAGTAGTACGACAATTGTAAAACTTATGCAACACAGTCAAACCCAATATTTATAAAATCGAAAATTTGAATTTACTATAATATTATAAATGAGTTGGACTGAATAAAGTTATTTATTTCAAAAGTATTTATTTGAATAGTCGCAAGTAAAGGTTTTCTTCAATTCAAGAAAGTATTTTTTTATTTTTAACAAGTATTTTTTCTGCATACATCCGATGTACTTTAAGAAAATATTTATTGCAATTTAAAACATTTACTATGTAGAGTAGTAGTTAGTTTTGTTATAAATAGCACTTTTGCGTGATGTATGGTTCCGATGAGACTAAAATACATTGGATACCACAAATGGGCGATATTGGTTACAAGAAATTTAGTATTTTGTGAAATATTATCTTGTCTCGATTATCACTAACATCTACGTAAGAGGATTAAACAACATTTATGAACATTACAATACTTCAGATATAAAAACTTGGAGAGAACCAATAAAATATCTGACAAAAAACTCACTTATTCAAGTATAGTCATATTTATTGCAAAATATTCAAAAATAATCACTAGAATCTTTGATAATCGTAGTGTTGTATCATATTTCTAGAATTGTTTCTTTTTAATTGTTTCTGTGATTTACTTTTATTTAACTAAGAAAATTTATTTAAAAAATAGCAAAATTTGTCGGAATATCTTAAAAGCATTTTTTTCGAGATTCACTTGTATACTAATACAGCGAGTAAAAAACTAAGATGTAAAAAAGACGTTTCGTTACGTATCATTAACAAAAATAATGTCGTTGAAAAGTCCCTACTGCATAGTACGACCAAGCATTCTTCGCCCGTAACACACCCTTAAAAAGAGAAATTTTGCACGACGTGTATCCACGGTCGACAGTCACAAATTTAAAGCATCAAACTATATAGGCTCCAAAAAACTGAGAGGAGAAAGATAAACGGAGCAGGCATTCACATAACGGTGTCCGCGAGGTCACTTGTACACATCAGGACTATCCATGGACTCACCTGCCTGTTATGTCTGGAATTCCCTAATGGCAAGTCCCTCTCCCCATATCACGGTCTAGGTCGCCCAAAAATCCTGGACCCTCGCTTCGTGTAGAGTCCAAATTGACGACCGTCGGATTTCACCTAATTCCAGCGGTCATGGTCCATCCGCGGTATAACGCGCACCACGTCGTCGATGTCTGATCGATGATTAATTTTCGTAACGGGGTTTTACCTGATTGACGCCACGAACAATCACCAATTTTTCTTCACAATTCGCGAAAGATCCGATGGACTCTTCGGAATCTGTCACTCTGGAATACACAACTTGCCGGTCGTCTTCTAACAACAAATCCCAAAATATCGGTTCCAAAAATGCTTCGCTCTAGTGTACTTACTTCCGGCGTTTGGTAACTTCGCAAACAGATTGCGGCGTTTATCCTTTCACTTACGCGAAATTCTCCTGCGACAAATGTTCCACGCACACAAGACACCTTTCGTTCCTTCTGGATAAACTTTTTTCAGTCCACGGAATTTCGAGCACTAATGTAAGGTTTAATGGAGAACAATTACGAGAGATATTTTTGGTACTTCCTGGGAGTACTTTGCGAGTAACATGCGCGAATGCAGTCGCGGGTGCGGAGAATCGGTGCAACTTGTTTTCTCGACAAGCGGCGTACGTTTAAGGAGGGCACGGCGATGTCAAGATGGCTGCGGGAGCCACTGTGAAGGCAAGACGAGGTTGCCAGGTGAGGGACTCGAGAGAAAGAGCGCAACAACGGTGGGGAAAAGAAGAAACCTGAGAAAAAGAGAGAGGAACAGAGAGAGACACTCCGGTATATACATGGGGTACCGAATAGAAGCTAGAGGGGCCTTCTCGAGGTCCCCCGAACAAGAAGGGGACTAGGGTCTTTTCTTGAGGTTGGAGGGAATGGCACGTCGATGGGGTCTGATGCCCTGGATGAAGTGTACCAGGGGTCTGCGGGGAACACTGTCTTTACCTCTCGTCTGCTGTCGTGAACGGATAACTTGAATGGGCACCTATACGAGCCTAACTCGCTCGTCGTAGCTTCGCCGGCTGCTATGCATTCCCGTACTATGAAATACGATACGTTTTGACGACTTCCTTGAATTGCTATCGGTCAAGACGTCCGATTTAACTTCCCTAACTTTAATACGACTTCACCTCTAAACGCAATAATCCACTTTTATTCTATCATTTAATTTTTGTATAGAAATTAGGTTCCAACACAAATATCGTCATAATTTCATAACGAGCAAAAGGAGATTGAAAAGTGATAACAAGTAAGTTACTTGCCAATTATATTTTAATGGACAAGGTGTGAAGGTATGGCAGAATTAAAACTAGGTTACACAAGTTAATCGAGACGTTGCACATAAATGCAATGTCTGAGATATTCCTAGGTTATTAAAGATGTGCGAATGGAATATTAAAAGGTATTGGGAAATAAAGTAGGTTAGAAAACTGGAACTCTTTTACGATAGGATAAATTTGTTATAGGCCTGTTAATAGCGCAACTAAAAATGTATAATTACTGCTAGTTAATTAAATCTGAGTATATTGAAATTCTTTGCAAATAACAGTAAGATGCTCATTCATGACACTTGTATACTGGTTATAAAGAATTTACAATTCGGATATCAATAGGTAGTTCTAATATATACAAAAAATACACACATTGAATAACTTTTGAATACTTCTTGTCTAGGGACTGTTCAGCCCCACTGATGAATGAACACCAATCACTATACATTTTATATTTTAATTTAAATGCAAGGATATCGTAGAGAGAGAGGGGGGGGGGAATGACGAAAGGATTGAATAGGAGAGATCGTGAAAGAAATAACACCCAAATAATCAAATATTTATCCTTCCAAATGTCTCCACTTCTTCCTTTAATCGCGTCTTCCTGTTCCTTTACACAAGATTCCATTTTCGCCGGTTATTTTTACGTTTAAAATGAAAATGTCATTATCATACTTCTCAACAAAATTACTTTCAATGATAAAACATTAAAATACAGATTACTTTTTAATTTATCCCATCCCCAGAAATTATTCCCCCCAGAAGTTAGTCTACATCCGTAGACTGATTTGAAGTATTACTGCAGCTTACGAAAACCAATGTGAAGACCGAAATCTGTAGAACATCATCAGCTCCGTCACTCGCGTCGAAGTGTAACATTGTTTTTTCATGCAGAATAAAAATTCTAATATTTTTTCGCATGTGTTTAAACAATAAAATATTTGTACATAATTTCTTCAGGATATCTTTTCATAAGTGTTATCCAGGAGGAATAGTTGATTTTGAATAAAGAAACATTTTTTGGCAGAGTTATTACGAATCGAGCGTGAGGCATTTTTTTTGTTATTTTTTGTTTGTTATTATCATATTAACGGGCGATACCGCCCTTTTTACAGAACTTGTTCATCAATTTTGATTCCTTAAATTTGCGAGCTGCAGTTTGTCTTCAGAGATGGCGCCATACAGTAGTGTTCCCCTTAAGTTATCTTCCCTTATGTTATATGCTCCCCCTAAGTTATATTTTTTCGTTCCTCTAAGTTATATTCTTCTCCTCCCGCATTCCCCCACCACACTTGCCCTGCATTCCATTACATTCCATTTTTGCACTACGAAATCACTTTTTCACTTCCCTCAGCGTACAATTTGCGATCGTTAATGTTCAACTGATTTATCAATCCGTAATTAAATGTACGCATATATGTGCATCTGTATGTACGTACACATACATGCATGTTTATGTGTCTAGCAGAAATGTGAGTGGTTGGTGTGATGGGGAATATAACTTTAAGGGAGCAGACGTCATATTGCCAGACTCAAGTGTATAACTTAAGGGGAGCACTACTGTACTTCACATTTGTGACATAGAAGCTGCAGAAACCTACACCAAGCACAGCATCGGTCATGAGTCGATTTCCGCCAGATAAACAAGATTGTGAAACGTAAACAAACGAAAAATTTTTCACCGGACGGGGATCGAACACACGACCTACGGCTTCGTAATCTAGTGCGCTACCGCCTGAGCCACGAAGCCGATAAGGTTTTAACTTTTGCTTAAAAAATTAAACATTTTTTGGATTTCCCCTTTTGTGGTTTGATATTTCTGTTCGAATTCGTCCTAACATTATAACCTTATGGAGCTCGGAGAATTTGGAGTCTTAGGCTTAAAATGTAGTTTAAAAAGAAAAAGAGTTTTTATCAAAAATTATATATTGCGATAGTTGTTGATTGCAAATAAAACTTTTTCGTTTATTTAAATCACATTAAAATGTTTATTTATATTTATGTATATACTATATTTTATTTTGCGATTCGTAGTATTTCGATGGTTTGTATATATGTAAATGGCAACATAATGTCGACAGAATAATAATGACACACCGAATTATAGTCCTCATAGCTTTCCTGAGAAACTACAAGATTGATTTTATAAAAACTTGCACTGAATGAACGGTGTAGTTGTGACAATCAGAAGTATAATCGGGATAACTACGCTGGTAGAAATTCAGTCTTGTTTAAAATACAGTCCATTTTCTGGCTAAGTTAAGTAGCTTAAAACTGTACACTGCAAAAATGTCCACAAACTAGATAATAACTAACCACCAATTTTTTAATCAGTTTTGTTACAAAACTGTCTAAGAATATTGGATAGAAATAAATGAATTGAAGATGTCCACATATGTGCCTGAACAACCTATCTAATAAATTTTCTTCCACATTGATCTTTTATAATTTTGTTAATTAAAAATTAGTATTTGATTATGTAAACTGAATAACACTAAAATTGAAAATATAGCTAAAATTACAAAAACGCTTTCTTACCTGTGTACCCAGCGCGTGTGCGCGTTTAGCCATACATTAACTATAAAAATTGTGCAGAATGTTTCAATTCTTTTTAAAGCCCTTAAATACACAATAAAAAATGTACAGAAAATGAATAAAATATGTACAAAGTATCTAGATTATCATTACAAAAACGTATCCAGATGCTAACAAAATTCCGGCCTCTAAAAACGGGATAATCTGATGAGGTTACGTGTTTTAACTATTCTGAATAATACCCAGAAACTTGACGGAAACAGTCCAAGATTTATCTATAAAAGCTATCTCAAAAATAGCCATAAAATTGTTACATTTCAAACGGGTAACTGGCCAAGTTTATGACCACAAACTGTCTAGTTCGCAAGTTTATTGGCCAGAAACTGGCTAAAATGTAAGCTCAATTTCTAGCAGGGATACATCATGAACCTAAGGGTAATACTTTTCAGGGTTCAAAAGAAAACTGACTAGATATTTCTGGTCCTGACAACTATATTGTTCTATCAATGTGTATTTTAGTCGCGTGAACAAATAATTTATTGATACGATTACAATACTTTAGAGAATTTTAGGAACTTAATTCTTTCAAAGCTTGATTGATCCGTTAATAATCGTTTTACCGCAACTGAGCCCCCCCCCCCCTCCTTCTCGCAAACACTAGTAACATAGAAATTTGAAAAACTGAATATTTATTCTACTTATTTTAATTTATGGCAGACGGTTATCATTTAACGGTTACATTAATCTACAATCTCAGTTGCCTCAATGTCTTCCCAATTCTTCATAAAATTATTATTCACCCGTACACCACATCCTCATCACGACATCCTCAAGGCGTTCTACCTTTGGGAATGTCCTGAGAATGTTAATGGACAATAAAAGTGGATGTTTGGATGCCCTGAGGAGGTTCTGAGAACGTCATCAGGAGGATGTGCTCGCTGGGAACAAACCTATACGGCATACCTATTTGAGAACGTCCTAAACGGCATCTAAGGATATCCAAATGTCTTTTATCGATATCTTTCAGAGCATAGGCTGTCTTGAGGAAGTGTAGAGAAAGATAAAATCGACCACTTGGGCATCTTGAGGAGGATCTCAGGCTGATGTGAACAATAATGCTTCACAAATGACGGCAAAAGCCTAAAATTATCAAGTCGATGAGTATTGTCCAAATGCCATCAGAAGAATCTTGATATTTTACACAACTGTGGATAGTTACAAACTTTACCTTCTGCAACATTTCATAAACTATCAGCAAACCTACATTTGCAACCTTACTTATTATTTATCTCTGGAATATTTTTTATCTGCGATGATCATAAAAATGCATTTTGCCGACGCTTTATCTCCTTCGAATAACAAGAAAAGTTTCTTGTTATATTTGAACCAGTTTTTAGAACAGAACTGAAAATACCATCTATTTCCTTGGCTGAGGAATTACAAGAGGGCGATAATAATGAGCACGGTATGCATCATGTGTTGAAATTGGTTTTTCATGATATTATTGAATGGCTTCTGGACGAAAATTTTAATTTCCTTTTACCAACGCACCACTGATAGTCATCATCTTAGGTGGACTAGTGGTAGATTTGACCTCCTTGGAGTCCTTACTAGGTTTGGTCTCGTGTTCTTCTTTAGCATTTTTATGTTGTGTGGTCCTCATACAGAGTCGTAAGAACATATAACATAGAAAAATAAGAGTTTTTAATCTGTATTATTTGAATTAAAAGGGACTTTGAATCCAGCCGGGTACCCTAGTTGTCCGTAGACTGATTTGTACCCTAGTACCCGGGATCCAACTGAGCTTCTCACTCTTCCCAGCCTAGACCCCGGAAAATTATGAGACACTGGCCGGGCTATGCTTGGAACCTGACCAGATTGCCCCATTTGTACTCGAAATGCGAACGGGACGGGGTAGTCCAGCTGGATTCCCGTGAAAACGCAATTTCTAGTCTGACCATATCTAGTTGATTATTTAATCGGGATTAACCGCTGGATTTTACCTGGTACCCTATTTCTATAGGGGTCAAGTCGGTCCAAATGATAAAAATTCGAATAAAATGAAATCTTTGTAATCATTCCAATTAATAATCAAAATCTTATTAGCTTTTTATTAAAACATTTGCTCTTTATTTAGTCGTTTGAAATGCATTCTTGATATTATTATGACGAAAAGAAACTCGAGGAATTCAACTGAAAAAGTATTTAAAAACTTAATTTTCCTTATGTCATGCAGTAAAAAGCTCGTTTTAAATTTACGCTACACATAATTTATCATAAAAAAACTACATAAAGTTATGAAGTCACTTTCATACGTGCATTGCACAAAAACAATTGTTTCCGCCGAACTTCTCGGAGATTGCACAAACGTACTGTTTCCGAGTTTGCGTTTCCGCAATTTCAGAGCGTCATTACCAACAAGTATGTCTTGCGTCTTTGGAAGAATGTCTACTGAGTTACTTCGCGTGAAAATGCTCTTCTTGTATTTCATATTTCGGTTGTCGTCAAATATCATTTGATAGGTAATTTCCAACTACGTAACACCTATGTTTTACGAATACCACGCGAAAAACATTTTAGAAAACATAAAAATCACGGGGCGAAACGGCGATATAGGGGTGGCTACCAATAAGGGGCAAAGTGGCGAACCTCAATTTTCAGCGTTTGTAAAATTTATTATAGGAAAATAAAATACAAACAATCGTTTTTACCGTTTAAAGTATACTTTTGTATTGAAATGCCACGGAACAATAAACTTAACGTTGAAAAACGCAAACCATAACGGATAATTTGAAGAAAAAAGATACAGCTTGAAAATATTTTACTCCGATGATGACGATGATGCTGATGATGATGATGATGACGCTGATGAGGTGATATATTTAAAAATTATTATGAAAATCATACCGAACCACCGCCATGTGGTCGCAGATTATATTTCTGTACTTCATCTACTGCAATATTGTTTCTTCGATTATGATGCAGTGTATATTCTTTTTTGCCGAAGTTAACCGTCAACATTAACAGATATCCCGAATTCAAACTTTTTAAGACACGAATGACTAGATCTGGGTTATGTTTTTCAGTTTCTTTTTTTACAACTGTATACCATGTTATAGTAAGAAACTAAAAATTATCGGATAAAAGTTGCCATTGAACTTAAGAAACTACTTACTTGCATGACAACAGTTTGTTTTCTTTCTGACGTTATTTGCTTTTACTAAATTTTCACTGCTTAACCCGTCTGAGCACGAGTTTTTATCCATATGGAAACAATGTAGTTTGGACGAGTATACTCGTCCTTGTGCATAGGAGGGTTAATTAAGTGAGAAACATTTAAATGCAAATAAAAACCGTGCGCCACTTAAAATCCTCTGCTTCCTTCCAAGACCTATGCCCCTATTAAAAAGTTATGTCAATTAATCAATAATGAAACTGAATAAGTGTGATCAAAATTAGCTTTTATTTATAACATTATTCATAACGTTTATCGCTAAAACGTCACCAACATAGAGGAGCAACGTTCTTCATTCTTATATGTCTTCAGAACATGACAACTAAAATTTGCAATAATAAATTGCTTTATTTCAAGAAAACAATATCTAATGACAAACCTCAAAGTTAAACCTTTAACACAGATATTTTGAAACAATTTGACGAATTAACCTCATGGCATAATTTTCACAAATAATTATTTACAAATTAAAATAACTTTAAAGTACATTATCATTCAATTGAAGCAATATTGAAAAACTAACTTATTACTTATGCTTATTTGTATTGATTAATATGGAAGTAATACAATAACAAAATGTTGATAGTGAATACCTCGACAAATTCCTGCAGATAAAAACATAATATTTTTCACATAACAAACCGCATTTGACAAACAATAATCAATTTACAATTCAAATTTAATAATAATATAAAAATACGTTTAATTATTGAGTACTTACAAGTTAAAATTATTATAGAAATAGAAATTGTAGACAAAAGTGAAAGATATTTCTGATGAAAGTATAATAAAACTGGTTATTATAAACCTTGTTAATAATATAAGTGAAATAAAAAATATAAATTCCTGCTGTGCACCACCCGTATAGCAGCCGCCAATCTAACACCTACAGAACGTACAACTTTTACTTAGAATATATATTTCAGACGAAAATCATTATTACTATTATTTTGGATAGGTCAAGATTACTAACATTGCACTTAAACTTCACTACATACTAATGCAGTAATCAGGTAAATATATAAACGAGTTACAAAAATATATGTAAGTTCAAACAGGTTACTAAAACCGCGGATCTGCACTAAAGTTACTATGTGGCTGGATAAACGTTAAACAATTATATAAATATACATAAATCAATTGTATACATAATATTGTTAAAAATTGTACTTTCTTATAGACAAACGGTATACATAACCTTCACAAAAAACAACAAAAATTAACTACACTTAAGCACAAATTCCATTTATTTTGTAAAAAAAGGAAATTTAAATGAACTACAATAGATAAGCAGGTTGTTATTTATTTGTGTTAAATGACTTACAGAGGAGTTTAAAAATAGCCACGAAAAAAATGAGAAATATATCACTTTTTAAGTATTTTCTAAAATTTTCTCAATTATCAAAATGATTTGGTTATAAAATAGAAAATATTTAATTTTAAAATATTTCTTTAAAAGCAAGACATTTTTGTTATTCGCTATGTTAATAAAAAACGGAATAAAATTAAAAAATCGGTATAATTTCTGTTTACCTCCGCCGATTATTTTCATTTTCATCTTAAAATGACCATAAGTTAATTTACTATTAGGAAATTGCAATGTGCATAGGCAACAGCACCTCTATTATTCACCGATGCTCTACCTAACATCTGTAACCTATTCTTCGAAGCTAGCAACCTAGCGAAATAAAGTTAAAATTCTAATTTTTAAACCTCCAGCATTCGAGGTCATCCAGATTTCGTAAACGCATTTGAAATATGCTCAAATTTTCTGATACCATATAACGGATACAGGATTTCGAGCTGATCACTACACGTGTAATATTGCATATTTTGAAATGTAACTACAAAATATTATTTTAATATAAATAATACATTGAATTCATGTAAATAATTAAATATAAAAATGTCAGTGTAGTATTATGATCATCAATTCATCAAAAGTTTGCTCTTTATACAAAGACCAGAAAATAAAAAAGTTATCGTAGTATCGTAAGTTATTATAGGCAAGTCAAAATCCGTATACGAGCATATATAAATATATCTGGATTATATACGAATCGTATATGATGATATATGATCCAGATATAAATCATTTTTCCCGGGGAGGGTTACGGGCCGAGCCGAAGGTGAAGTTTCATGTATTCACATTAGTGCAAACAAAAAAATTGCAAGTGTGTGCAAAATGCGCCCTAAAGTAGGGAAAAATGTGCAAAATAGCATTTTACGCACACTGTAACATAATAGTATATTATGTAAAGAGTGTAATTAGCGATCCCCGACGAGTGCGAAGTTTGTCGCACACTCAAAGCGAGGACAATAGTATACGATATTTTTTAATACGACAGGCGTGGGGCTCGATAATTTACGCCCGAAGATTTCACGGCAGGGCGCAATATGGAGTTCTACTCCCGGAGTGTTAAAAACAAACTTTTCAGTCTAGTGGAAACAGTACTTTTCGCGTTGAGTGCATAAAATAAAGTTTTTGTAATCGTTAACCGGATGTAAAAGATTACGCCCGTGATACGAACGATATTTTTCGCCCGAGAGGGTGTAAAATTCAAATCCGTGCCTGAATTTTAAACTGGGATGGGTGGGGAATAACTCCTACTTCAGCTGTGTAATTTTTGAGGGTGAAAAATGAATTTTCTATATAATTTTAAGAAAGTGTGCAAATAAATTCAGTTAGATGATTTAATTTAATTGAAAAAGTAATGATACTCGGGTATCTTTAAATATTATAAACATTTTATAATTATTTTATAAAAATTTAAATTGCGCTTTACCACAATTCATGAAATGTATCCCATTACACATTCACAACGAGAGAGTATTTTGAGATTAGATTGCGGGCGAGAAAAGAATAACAATTTTAGATGCGATATAAAATGTCTAATATAAATAAGTGAAAATAAATTACGGTATAAATATGATCAAAATTTCCGCAGTTCATATGATCCTATAACAATCTCAATCTCATCCATTGGTCATACTGCTCAATATTCTATTACAACGAAGAGTACAATTTACGAGATAGGAAATAATAGAAAGTATCTCATTCCTTGCATTTCTTAGAACGAAATATGATAGCATATATTTTCTAAGATTTCTTAAGTCGCCCATCAGGTAAGTGTGACGACCGGTGAAGAGTAACGGATTTCGCATCGATGCTTTCATGCGATTATATTCGCGATCCGACATGTGAGACTAATGCCCGTATATAAAAACGTGATCATTACGACATAATAAAAAAGAACTCGTCAAGACCGTACACTTTGAAAGGATAGAATTCCCATTGTTTTTTTAATGTTATCATTTTCAGAATTTCAATTAATTTACAATAAGTGTGTAATGCAAACGATGTACTTGTCAAACACGCATTTCTAATTACATATTCCTGTGGTCACCAAACATACTGACATTTTTTACCAACGTACACCAAGTTTCAACCTGATCCATTCACAATTTGGTCAGAATTTGCAGGAACAAAATATCGTAGGAGACAATTTGAATTGTTTAGCCACTACAAGAAGTTATTCTTCTGAATCCTCACCACATGTTGCACCGATCTCTCTAGAACTTAGTGTACATTCGTAAAAATGTATAAAAATGGCCTAAAGTAGATCTTGAAAATATGTATAAATTTTCTTTTATATATTTTAAGAAGTGAAGTTATCGACTGAGCATCTTGTTCTCGTTAAATAATGTAAATTTAGCTTAAAGTAAAGTAGGTGGTTTAGATTATTCTAAATTAGATGATCATTCAACATTTTAACCTATTCTTAAAAGTAATAAAAACTACCAGAGACAAATAAACAAATATTATTTGTACATAATAGGTCTGAACGCATCAGTCATATGCATACAAATAATATTAATATGTGCACGTAAATGAAAAACATAGCATTACCGTTTTAACAGTTTTAAGTCCTTAAAGTAAGATTTTGCGGAATCGCATCGATTCATTATCCTCGGATATAATTCGTGTCGGTCCTCGGATGGTCCACTCTCTGCTCAGGCTCTACAATTTAAATTTTCAGCCAATAATTAAAAAATAATGTTTCGAATTTGTGAATTTGGCCGCTCACTCAATTTCTTAGTTGCAATGTGTTTAAACTGAAAGACATTTGTTGAGCTTTGTAGTCTACACGTTAGGGGAGAAAAAAAGTCGATTTTGGCGAAAAAGTTTAACAGTGTTTTGACCATAGGAAACTGTAGTATTGGTGGTACTACTTAAGGGAAAAATAGTCCTAATATTTTCAGATTGAAACTTGTGGAGTAGGAGATGAAAGGCGCAATTTACGGTGAAACTAAGCATTCTATCCGAAAATATGGAATTATTTTTTCACCTAACCTCAACATTTTTAAGAAAATGCCAAAAAAACATGTTTATCAGTTTTTGATCTTTATCTCACATGAAAATAGATCTTCCCTTTTGAAAATTGGTAGAAAGGTAGCTTTGTTTCATCATACAAACACACTATTTTTTCAGATGCTGAATATTGATTTGTTTCGAAGTTATTAATGTTTCAAAAAAAAGATGCAATGTTCAACGAAAAAGCAGAGTGCGAAAAATTGACTTACAGATTTCTGATAGGGCTGATTTTTTTTGCTTGAAACGTCTACTTTTGAGAAATTATAAAAAATATCTGTACTCGTACAGAAAACAAAATTTTAATTAATTAAGTAATTTAAGTAAATTAAGTAATCTCAAACTTAGCGTTCCATAGCGCATATAAAGTATTAAATTGGCATGCGCGAAGTTTTTGAATTTTTGCAAATCACCCTAGCATCGCAAAGAGATCAAGATATATCGAAAAAGATCAAGAAAGGTTGGAAGAGGTCGATAAAGATCAAGGAAGACAGATAGGAAACGAGATAATATAGGAGAAAGATCAGAAAATATCGAGAAAGATGGAGAAAGATCGAGAAAGAGCTGAAACTATCGATGAAAGTCTAGAAAGATCGAGAATGATCGAAAAAGATCTAGAAGGATCGAACATGACCGAGAATGACTGTGAAAGATCACAAATTGATCGAGAAAGATCGAAAAGGATTGAGAATGACCTAGAAAGATCATCCGAGATCAATAGATATTTAGTGCTATCTAAGAAGACCAACAACCACCGAAAAAGGGTCCTAGGTAATCCAGAAGGACCAAGAAGAACCGAGAAAAAACATGAAACATAATCGAGAATGATCGAGTAAAATTATCAATGATCGACAAACATCGGGGAAATCTAAAAACATCGAAAAAAAATGAAAATGACCGAAAAAGATGTAGATATATCGAAATCTATCGAGAAATATGCGAGCGATCTCATATATTAGATACAAATTTAAACTAGGTAAATATACTCTGTATAGTCGATATATATACTCTCGCCCTCTCCTTTATTCGACTCCTTTTTCGAATTTTAGGATATTCATATTATCCCTTTCGAAGCTAGCAATCCGCGAAGAACCCGCTGTAACAAGTTTGGATTAAATCCTTGTTTTTAATCTGTTTCAAAATTGTAGCCCCCTTCCAGAATTCTTCCTCATCTTTCGTGTCTCTTCCCTTTCTCTTTCTACCATTCTCGAATTTTGACAACTTTAATACGGGATTTGATTTCAACAACTGGAAAAATTTCGTATAACGAGATCGATCAAATTCGAGCTAGTTTCAACCTCATTACATGTGACCTCCCCCTCCCCTTTTCTCCCCTCTTTTCAATCGTAATTTTATCAGTTTGGAATTGTACATTCCAAAATCTCCGGAACTTTTAAAACCCATTGAAAACAGGTTTCAACTTTTGTAAATGCGATATATTTCTATTACACATGAAGCTGTTGCTATTGCATAAATCTATTGCACTGAATTTGATATATTTATTTCCATGCAATTGTTTTCCATTTGATTTATTATGAATTTGGTGATATAAAAAATATTACCATGTATAGCCGACACATAGACGAAGGAAACAGGAGGTTAATTTTTAAATTCCTTCAAGTAGCTTTTAATAGCGTATTCGGGCGGACTGCACCGCCTGCACCGTCACAGTGCACGTGTTCGGACGGTGAACAACTCACACTCAAACGCTATATGTTTAGCATTATTCCGTGGAGTCTCTCCAAGCGGTGCAAAAACAGTGCAAAACCGGTGCAGGCGGTGCAGTCCGCCCGAATACGCTATAAGAAAAAAATTCCTGAATTCTTAAAAATACAACATTTTAAGTTAAAAAATCGGAGCTTTGGTCAAACAATGGCTATATTTGGATGCTCCGTAATAAAAAATATGGACGTATAGACTGTGATGGACAGAACAAAATAAGATATGTAACCAGAGCACCAGATCAGGATCCACATTTGGACCTATTTGCGACCGATTTTATGTTTGGGTAAAAACGCAAAATACCAACCAATGATCTGGCGCCTACTCTCCGATTTTAAAAATTTTGTTATGCGTTTCAGTACTCGATAACAAGTGATTTTTCACCCAATTACATCACTCTAACCTTTCAAACTATAAATTCACTATTTAAAAAAAATTAGTCTAACATTGACAGAAAAATGTTTTTGAAAATGGAAAAATGGACATAACGTCGGACAAATTCTGAATTAAAAAAAAAACAATATTTCTTGGTCAAAACGCAATTATTCTACGTCAAGATGGAAAAAATCCCTGTTCCACACACTTCATTATAATTATTGTTTTTCTTTGTTTTCTTAAAATACAAAATTGTTATAACTTATTTTAAAAAAACTCCATGGGCTTCACCCTCATATATTCAAATTAAAGGGGAAGTATAAAAAATCAGATAAATAAATCCCGATTTCCTTGTTTAAAAAAAAAAAGTTTCCCAAACTTTTCATATTTATTTTTTTTTACTTTAAATATGAAGTTTTTATATGTTACTAAGAAACAAGAACTCCCCATAAACTAATAGGACAAGAAATATACGTACCATATTTCGTCTGAAATAAATCTCAATTTAACAAAACTAGTGTTGGCGTGGTTCGCAGCGCTCGCTCAGAAACTACGACCCTGTGACAAGTTTGTTATTCCTTAATACTCGTTCGTTTACTAACAGCTTTTAGTTATAATATAAAACGAGTGGCTCCACGTCTTTATTTCACATGACAACTAATCACACGACAAAATAGAACACGACAATTGATCGCACGACAAAATATCACATGGACAAATAATCATAAACAAAAATATCACTGAGGTAAAAAACCAGCCCTAAAACATTGAACATTGCACACGGAAATCCATGTCAGTCTTTTCCCGCCGTCATTTTGGCTTTCGGACATTTTGGTCCCTCTGGTTTGGCGCCGGATGTTTTGGCATCAGGCTACTTGACCCTCGTTATTGTGACGAGAATTATTTTAGATAAAATTTTGTTTACTAAAATGGGGGAAACAGAGAAATGGCAATGTCATGAAACTAACCTAATCTAACTACTCAGAATTCTGCCCACCACTAATAATGCCTAAAAGCATATGCGTTCTCTAAAACTAACCTAACCTAACCACTCAGAACTCCGCTTACACCTAATAATGCATAAATGAATGGCTGCACGGGGAAATTTTTAAATGTGTGATATTTTGTTGATGTGATATTTTATCAATGTGATATATTGTCATTGTGATATTTTTATGCGAGATATTTTATCATTGTGATAATTTGACATGTGATCAAATGTCCGTGATATTTTCTCGTGTGATTATTTGTCCGTGAAAGAAAGACGTGCTACCAAAACGAGTTCGTATTGTAGTTTTTTGAGTTACGAGAACATTCCCAATGTAACATAACCAGAAACTGAAAGAAAGAGTGGCGCTTATGAGAACATTCCCTATACAACTAAGGTAGGAAAGAAAGGGAGTGGAAATATTAATAAATAACATTTTTAACACTCCGGGCGCGAAGATCGATTTCGCGCCCTTGGGCGAAACCTTCGGGCCCCAATTATCGAGGCTCATGCCCTTTCGTATTAAAAAATATCGTTTCAGTGGTTTCAGTGTCGGCGTAGTTATACCCTCCACCCCTCTCCATCATCGCTTTTTTGTCTGAAATGTCGACATTTGATGAAAAACTATAGGGTATATTTTTTGCCGAGAGGACCAAATTCAATACTTCGTCAGACTATAGTCATACGCATTTTAAAGCAATTTTTATGACAGTATCGTTGACTCTAGGGAGAAAATGCATAAAACCTTTTTTTGTAGAGAATTAAATGCTGTTTTTTTTTTAAAAACATTTTTCAATAATGACGCTCGAATTTCTCCGACTATGTATGTATCTTTGAATTCCTCGTCAAAAATTACTAAAGAACCAACTTTTTCGTATTTTTAGAACGATTGTTTCATTTAAATATTGTATTTCTATTCAAAATTATTTACCTTCCAATAACCCAGCAATCGAAAAAGGATTGGAAATTGATTAAGAAGGATTCAAATAGATTCACATGAATTCGTAATTTGTCCAAACAGAATCCCTGTAAATCCAAAAATAATCTTGTAAAATATTGATAAAATAGAATTCATATTAATCCCTACGAATCCACTTGAATCCAAAAATAATATCGCCGAAAATAAATAATGATGAATGCCTCGGAATCCAAAAAGGCGAATTCAAACCAATCTCTGCGAATCCATTTCAATCCAAAAATAATATCGTCGAAAATAAATAATGCTGAATGCCTCGGAATCTAAGAATGCGAATTCAAACCAGTCTCTGCGAATCCATTTCAATCTAAAAATAATATCGTCGAAAATAAATAATGCTGAATGCCTCTGAATACAAATAGGTGTATTGAAACCAGTCTCTCCGAATCCAATTTAATTCAAAAATAATATCGTCGAGAGTAAGTAATGCTGAATGCCTTTGAATCCAAATAAGCATATCGAAACCAGTCTCTGCGAATCCATATAAATCCAAAAATAATAATGTCGAATACGACTAATGCTGAATGCCTCAGAATCCGAAAAGATGAATTCAAATCAGTCTCTCCGAATTCATTTGAATCCAAAAATAATAATGTCGAAAATAAGTCTTGCTGAATGCCTCTGAATCCACAGAGGCGAATTCAATCCGGCCTGCGCGAATCAATAAAAGGTGGCATATCCAATCATGATAGTCAAAAAAGAAGCTTTTTTATATATTTTGATATATATTTGAAAATGGGATTTACTTGGATTGAAAGGCATTCGCGGGCGTATGCATGAATCTAACGGAATCCCTTTAAAATTGAGAATTGAGAATTCAAATTTTAATCCCTCCGAATCCTTTTTCGATTGCTGAGAACCTTGCTATTATTGGTAATAAACGATTCGATTTCATTCATATCAGTTGCATTTTCATCTAATTTTTTTTCGTTTCAAAATGATTAAATTTGTTGTCCTGTAATAATCAACTATCCATTCGAATTCATTCGCGGCAAATATAACGATTTTTCAATTGAAATTCATTCAACGAACTCATTTCTTCATTCCATTATTTTCTCATTCAAAATCATTAAATCGAACAACTTTTTATAAGCTATTAACCATTCAAAATCATTGAAACACATTTTCTCATTGAAATTCATTGCAAAAGCTAAGAAAATGAATTCAGAAGTGAATGAATTTTAATGCGGATATTTTCAATGAAATTTCGTATACCTTATTCCACCCAAAAACACTTGATTGAATTGTGATCATCGTGATGCGGTCGTAAGTCGCATGCGCGACCGTTTTTAGGTTATGTTCTACAGGTGTGAGCGATGCGCAAATATAAATATACTCGTGCTGATTCTTTTTATAAATAAAAAAATAATTGACAAAATTTGATAACATTTTACAAAAAAAATCTAAAACTAATAGAACATAAAAGTTCAATCATACTGGTAAAACGTCACGACTATTATAATCTTTGAAAATAATATATTTATTATTTCATCATAAAGAACTTTTACTTGTTTACAGAGATTCCTTATAAAAAACACTTTTCAAGATGCAACTAATGACTAAACATCGACTTCTTAAAACAATGCCATATGTACTTCATACATCTTTTAGTAGAAATCTGAGTTGTAACTCTGCATTATTTTCTGAAATTACAGAAGAAATGAAAGACATAATTCTTCGAAAAGAATCCAGGTTGCATCCCAGAGTAAAAAAAGTTCAAAACAAATTACTCTACAGTGACTATTTAGAAAGTAAAAGATTGAAATTAGGATACATAAGAAATAAAAAATTAGAAACTAAACTTGATCAACATATAGAATTAGAAAATAGAAATTTCTTATTAAATAATCCTGAAACGAGTATAATGTTAAAATATCTAACGGGTGAAAGTGTTAAATCAATTCTGTCACAGGATGTTAAAACTGACGATGCAAAGGATTTAGAAAAACCAATACATATGCCATACGCAACTGTCGATAAATATACAGTAACAGAACCAGTAGACGAGAAAAAGTCAGAAGACGTAAACACAGAAAATAGCGAAAAACCTGTAAGCGTAGAACAGAAGAAGTTTCCAGGAATAAATGAAAAGTTTCAAAAATTATACGAGAAATATTTAAGCAAATCAACCTATTCCCTGCAGCAACCAAATTCTAATGTTAAGCATGATAGGACTATAGTTCGTTTGAAGAAAGCTTTATTCGAACCTCGATTAGACGATAGTTTATCAAAAGTGCCTTCTAATTGGATGACAGATTACGAAACCTATGACGATACATTACAAGAATTTGACAACATAAAGTACGGAACTCCACAAATTAATTCAAAAGTGAGTTCGGTTCCATGCGGTGGCTGTGGCGCTTTATTACACTGCAAAGATCAAGCGATTCCTGGATATTTACCTTCGGAATTATTTTTAAATCAATCGGATACCGATCTGAAACAAATCACATGTCAACGTTGCCATTTCATGAAAAATTATGATACTGCGTTAGATGTTAGAATTTCACCAGATGAATTTGCTAAATTGTTACAACCGCTAAAAAATAAAAATATTGCTATTTTATTGATGTTGGATCTAATGGACTTCCCCTGCAGTGTTTGGCCTGAAATTTCATCAATAATTGGAAAATCTACATCAGTTTTTGTAGTAGCTAATAAAGTAGATTTATTACCTCCGGATTCTCCAGAATTTCTTAAACATATTGAAAGTTGTATTCTCAGGTCCTTAAACGACTTTGGTATTAAAAATGAAAATATAAAACACATTGCGTTTACGTCTGCTAAAACTGGATATGGAATCGAGTCGCTAATTACCAAACTGCATAAACTGTGGGGTAGTACAGGTGACGTGTACCTTATCGGATGTACAAATGTAGGAAAATCGTCATTGTTTAACGCCTTACTAAAATCTGATTACTGCAGATCTCATGCTGTAGATCTCGTACAACGTGCAACAATATCTCCATGGCCTGGAACGACCATAAATTTATTAAAATTCCCCATTTTACGTCAAAATCCCTGGAAAACGGCTGAAAGAATTAGACGACTTCGAGCTGAACAGGTGGAGGAACATCAAGCAACAAAGTTACGAGAAAATAAAGTAAAGAGTACTGGACAGATAGAACATGCAACGTTACAAGGTAGAATTGGTGAAACGTACAAAATATCTCGTAAAATTAGACAGGCTTTAAAATCAGATAAGTACGTAGTAGAAAACAAACTACTTTCGAGACCAAAGAAATTTGGACTGGACGATAAGAATCCTTTTTATCAGAACAGTCGATGGTGTTTCGATACACCTGGCACCATACAACCAGATCAAATATTACATTTATTAACAACCGACGAGCTGTTTTTAACTATGCCTCAAAAAATTATATCCCCCAGATCATTTCTTTTGAAGCCTGGGCAAACTCTATTTTTAGCCGGTTTGGGACGGTTAGATTGTGTCGATGTGGCACAGTTTATCAGATGCTGTGTTTTCGCCAGTAAATCCCTACCGATAAATATATGTAAAACCGAAGACGCAGATGAAATTTACAATGAACTTTTGCATTCGGATGCTCTTGGTGTTCCGATTAATAATCCCACGAGACTACAAATGTGGCCTAAATTAGAATCGAGAGATGTGAGACTGACCGGAATCGGCAAGAATAAATCTGCCGCTGATGTTGTTTTATCTAGCGCAGGTTGGATTGGTATCAGTGCTGAAGATAATGCAGAAGTAAAGTTATGTGCTTGGACTCCGGAAGCACGAGGAATATACGTCAGGTGTCCTGCATTTTTAAGAAGTTCGGTCAATCTGCGGGGTGAACGAATGAAAAATTATCCAGCATACAAACTTGGAAGACAAGTTTATGTGAAATAAAAGGTGCCTTAGGACATTTTGCATGTATGTATGTAAATATTGTAAATATTGTAATTATATAAATAAATAAATAAATTTTATTCGAAACCAATTCATTCCGAATAAAAATTCCGACGTCTGATTAAAACCGAATAGGTCCCATTGAGTGTCATTAGGTCCGATTGAAGTTCAATCGGAAATTTTTACCAGGGATAGTTATGCGCCATAATTATGTAATTAGTTTCATAATTTATTTCTTCAGGTTTTTAAACCTATACGTACCCGTTGTATTTCAAACATTTGTTTATATTAAAATCTTGACATAATAATAAATAAATATCATTAACAACTAAATTTTTTTTTTTTTTTTATTTATTCCTGGTTTATTTAGAATCTGTCTGCAGTGACAATAAGTAAATATTTAATAACAATTAGAAGATTCCCAATGTTCGGTACCGTTTAATTATTAATACGTTATATAATTACTATCACTATAGATGTTTGTCATTTTCGAATTTTAAAAGTTACTTAAATGGTCGTAAATCATGTTGTAAGATCAGCGTTGTTTAGTCTCTTCAATCTTGAGGCTGTGATTCTTTCGGATGGTATTGTATGTACAAGAATATTAGGATGACTTTGTATTCGTTTATTGTACTTTACTGCGTGTCGAGTGATTTCTTGCCGTATACTTGGAATTTCCAAGTCTTTCCTTATTACATCATTTAGAACATACCATGGTGCATTGACTGTGTGCCTTAGCGTCTTAGATTTGAATCTTTCCAAAATGTCGATGTTAGTATTAGATGTTGATCCCCACAATTGTATACCATATGTCCAAACAGGTTTTAACATGGTTTTATATAAAAGAGTTTTATTTTCTACAGAAAGTTTAGACTTTCGACCTAAGAGCCAGTACATTTTCTTGAATTTTAAATTTAGTTGTTTATGTTTTGTCCATATATGAGTCTTCCATGTTAGTCGGCGATCTAAATGTATCCCAAGATATTTAACATGTTCCGATTGTGGGGTATTTTTATTGTTCATTGTTACTGGTGGACATACTCCATTTCTTGTGGTGAAGGTGACGTGGGTAGATTTATTTTCATTCACTTCAAATCTCCAGTTGTAAAACCAGCACTGTACTTTTTTTACATATTTGGGTCAGCAGGTGGATGTTATCTATACTGACTTTTCCAAGGCCTTTGACAGAGTACCAAAGATTAGATTAATCTCAAAATTATACAACGCCGGTATTAGTGTATCACTCTGTAAATGGCTACTTGACTATTTAACTAACAGAAGTCAGTGTGTTAAATATAAGAACTTTCAGTCACGGCAGATCGATGTATTATCAGGAGTCCCGCAAGGGTCTCATCTAGGTCCACTATTGTTTTTGATTTTTATTAACGATATTGATACAGTATTTCAGCACTCTCAGTTTCTCTTATTCGCTGATGATTGCAAATTTTTTAGAGTAGTAGATCCATTAGGTGATGGTGCTGTACTCTTACAACAAGATTTAGATTCTCTACTTCGATGGTGTGAAACTAATTCCATGGCACTAAACACGAAAAAATGTAAAGTGTTAAGCGTATCGAGAACGCGTTCTCAGTTTTCTTTCACTTATACTATTAATGGTGCAATACTGGAAAAAGTACCAGTTATCAGTGACCTGGGAGTACTCATCGATAATAAACTGACATTCATTGAACACATTGATTATATAACTAATAAAGCGCTTAAAAATTTAGGTTTTCTTAAGAGACAATGTCAAGAATTTGTGAATACTTCGGCAATAATAATCTTATATAATTCCCTGGTTAAATCTATTTTAATGTACGGTTCTTCTGTTTGGTCACCATTATTTGACGTTCACAAAAGAAAGTTGGAAAGATTGCAGCATAAGTTTTTATCATTTATTTCCTATAAATTAAAATTACAGAATCCTGCTAGATCGCATGACTATACTGAAGTTGCCACTAAAATTAGTTTAAGCACATTAGAGTCACATAGAATTTATTCTGATGTTTGTTTACTTTATATAATTGTAAACGGTTTAATTTTTTGTCCAGAACTAAATTCTTGTCTTATACACTGGGAAAATCCGTATTCTTTTCGAAGCAATAGACTCTTTTTGCCACAGGTCCACAGAACTGAATATGGTCTTAACTCTCCTGTAAATCGACTTATTAAACTTGGTAATAGCCCTAACTGCCCTGCACTTAAACAGCTTTCTTTTGGTTGCTTCAAAAGCCAGGCGAGAATTACATTTTTACAAGATTATCGTTAACGTTAAGCCTTTTATAATAACATTGTAAGTAGATTCTTGTTATCTTTATATATCAATGCGCACCAGAACCTTAGGTTAATACTTTACATATTATAAATTGTTAATTTCTGTAAGTTTATTTTTCTTACAATAGATGTAATTCTTGGGCAGTAATGCCCGTTTTGGTTAATAAATAAATAAATAAAAAAAAAAAAAATAAATATTTCTGCAAATTTGTTGACGCTATTGTAGGTAGGATGTGACGATAGGATTGCTGTGTCGTCAGCAAAAGTAGCTAGAGTCATAAGTTTCGACGTTGGCATGTCTGATGTATAAATCAGATATAGGATGGGCCCCAGAACATTGCCCTGTGGAACTCCAGCTTTGATGGGAAAAAGCCGAGTGATTGCATCCTTGATCTTGGCTTGGAAAAACCTGTCTTTTATGTATGATTTGAGTATTTGATAGATATTGCATGGTAGACATTTTTGTAGTTTATACAATAGGCCTGTATGCCAGATTTTGTCGAAGGCCTGCGAAATATCTAGAAATACAGCGGAGCAGTAATTTTTATTTTCAAAATCCTTTCTAATTTTTGTAACTACTCTGTCGATTTGTTGACGTGTGCGATTTTTGATGGAAGTGGCTCAAAAACCTTAGCCAAATGTTCAGCAAAGGTGTTGGCTTTATCCGAGTCTTTCCTTGCCCAATCACCATTTGCTTGCTTTATCGGTGAGATAAACTCTTTGGGTTTTTTTAAATATTTGGTTGCCTTCCATAACGAGTAGTCAGTTGATTCCGTATAA
This sequence comes from Trichopria drosophilae, assembly GCA_030407085.1. NCBI lineage: Eukaryota > Metazoa > Arthropoda > Insecta > Hymenoptera > Diapriidae > Trichopria > Trichopria drosophilae. Next base: position 162,876,673 of record CM059582.1, on the reverse strand, counting down.
GTTAAATTTACTAGAAATTGCTGGATTCTGAAGTTTTTTTCCTCATAGAGCGTCTTTTTTAAGTTTTTTATCATCTTGTTTAACTTGGACTTCATGTAGAGATCTAGATTTTTGCCAAATTTTTCTCAGCCTTCGCTTCTCTGCAATTAATAGTTCTACACTTTTTGAACAGATCTTGATACTGTTTTGATGTTGGTCTTCGATGGTGGGTGTGGCTATTTGGATTGATTCGTGTAATTGTACTATAATTAATATTACTAATTGTACTATAATTAATATTACATAATAAATAAATATTGGTAACAACTAAATAATCTTCAAATTCATATATTTTTGAGACTTTATTTTTAAAGATAGTAGAAAATGTACAAAACATATTGCTAATCGTAGGTAAATTAATATAAAGATCATAAATTTAAGCCTATAAATTATTTCTGTGATTCGCTAATTAAAAAGTATGATTATTGGAACTATAAAAGCAATAATACTCTATAAATGCATAATCTTCATTGGTCGCTTAAGTAACGCAGTTAGAAAACTTTTTTGATATCATTCTCTGCTAAACATCTTGGTCAGTTTTTCATTTACTCAAGCCGCATTCACATCATCGTAAAAACTTACATTAATCTCATTCGTTCACTCTCTTATATTCGCAATACTACTATTATACTTTCAGTGGAGTTCTCAGTTGGTCGTTATCACAAACTGTTGAGATATTCTTGACTCGCTGGACAATTGCAACGTTCATACCTAATTTTTACAAATCTCCGGTATTTTTGGCTAATTCATGTATCACAATAAAATTGGTAGAAAATATCCATATTCATTTTCTACTTTTGTTCTAAGCTAGCACCGATATTGGAAAATTAGATAAAATCAAGGCACCTATCGCCATTACAGTTCATCGTGGCTTGGACTCGATTCCACCGAACTGTGAGGAAATACGAAAAAGTTAACTTCCTCTCGTATTCCTTCTGCTTTCGAGCTTCCTAACACTCTGCCTTCATATAACTGTCGTTCTTCATCTTTTGGTAAGTACAATATCAACGTTGGATAAGCTCGAACTCCAGCTTCGGTACACAGATGATGATATCTGTCGCAGTTCACTTTCATTAACTTAGCTTTCCCTTCCAAGAGCTGAAAATTTATCATTATATTTTCTGTAAACAATACACGTAATTGTGAAATCAAAAAATTATAATTACTTGTGCAGCAATTGCAAATTGCGGTTCCATTGATACACAGTGTCCGCACCAAGGTGTAAAGTAATCGACCAAAACTATGTCTTTGCTTAATTTTACTTCTTTTCGAATTGAACGATCATCAAGTTCTTTCACTGCTATCGGGAGAAAAGAGGTGATCCACTTCAGCATTGTAGTTACGTCTCTAGATCCGCTGAAGACTCTATCGATGGAATAAAATGTTATTCTTGAATTATTAAATTACTTTTACAAAACTTTATACTTACGAAACAGTGCTGGTTCCGGTACTACCCATAGGGTAGAGTAGAATACTTGGATAACTACGAATTCCTTGCGACTGACACAATGACGCCTCAGTTTCGCAATTGACATTCGCAACTTTTACATTTGGCAGCGAAAGTAGTGCCTTTGCGACTGCTGTCCACTGAGGTGCTAATTGTTGGCAGGGTCCGCACCAAGGTGCAAAATAATCGACCACCCACAAATACTTGGATTTCTTCTTTACAATTTTTTGGTTAAAGTTTTTGGAATTGAGGGATATGACTAGAAAAATTTATTAATATAGACATTTGTAAAACGAAAAATATTTTTAAAAATATTAACAAATACCTGAAGGATTCATAGCGTCATCGATAAAATTGACGATACTTGATGCAGTTCTCTGCGATGTGAATTGATGCGTATTTGAGCCATTTATAAGCATGGCTGTTGGATACGAACGAATATTGTATTGACGACAAATATTGGAATGTGTGGTACAATCTATCGTACCAAAACGTACTTTTGTTGCGTCAATATCCATTGATGCTTTGCGTACTTCTGGTAAAAATTGCATGCATGGTGGACACCACGGTGCGTACCAGTCGAGGAACCATGCTTCATCGCCTAAATGAAATTATTTTTTTTTTTAACATATTTTATCTTACACTTAGCATAGATTACGCAGGCCAACAAAATTTATACCAAGAAATCGGACTATACTTTTCGCAGAATTGTTCTATCACGTCAAGATTTTAAGATATCTTAAAGGTGCCAAAAAACAGTGTTTTTGCTCATACACTGTAAAAAATCCTGATGAAATTTACAGGCTTTACCCTACAATTGTAATTTTATTACATTTGTATTTCGTACAAAAAAATCCTGATGAAGTTCAAAAGCTCTACAATTGCAATTTTACAGTTGGGGAGGAAAAATATACAATATTTTGTAAAAATTGTATCCAACACAAATGTAAAAATCCTACATTAAACGTAGTAATTTTACAGCTTGTGATTTAAAATTACCACATTTAGCGTAGGTAACGCGTACAACGTTGAATGTGGTAAATATGAAAACTACGCTATTTTTACAAAATCACGTATATTTTTCCTTTACACAGTAAAAAATGCCGGTGTAAAATTACTAGAGAGTTGTAAAATTAAACCACAGTTTTACTAGTGAAAGTGTAAAATCACAATTCTGAAAAATGTAAAATTCCTATTTGTCTAGGTATTATACCATTGCAATTGTAACATTACAACAAAATTGTAAAATTACTATTCTCAGAGTGGGTCGTAATAATTATCTACACTGTAAAAAATGAAAATGAAATTTACAATGCAATGGTAATTTTCAATCATGAAAATTTGGTAATAACACTACGTTGAGCGTTGAAATTTTACCGAAGTGAGATTAGAGGTTTACCGCCGCATTGTAAATTTACGACGTCGAGCGTAGCGAAAATACTAGACTGTTGTACTTTTACAACATCAAACGTAGGTAATTTTTCGAACCTACGTTGGACGTGGTCATTTTACAAACAAGTAATATATTACAAGATTTAGGGAAAGTTACTGTGTTCACATAGTAAATTCTCTGCGTTGAAAGTGGGTAATTTTCGAGCCCATTCTCAACTGTAATTTTACACGATTTTTTTTTACAGTGTATTCTGAGAGTAGTCATTTTACTACTCTGAAAGTTGTAATTTTTACTGCTTTGGAAGCAGTAAATTTACAAGATAAATGTAATTTTACTAATCTGGAAGCTGTAAATTTACAAATTCCATGTTAATTTTACCATTTTCCTAGGAATTTTACTCCTCTCAGAGTGGGTCGTAGAAGTTACCTACTCTCAGAGTAGTAATTTTACAACAGGATTTTTTACAGTGAACGTTGAACGTGGTAAATATGAAACCTACGCTAAACGTGGTCATTTTAAATCGCAAACTGTAAAATTACTATGTTTAATGTAGGATTTTTACATTTGTGTTGTGTATTTTTACGAAATCACGTATTTTTCCGCCCCAACTGTAAAATTACAATTGTACAGTAAAGCCTTTGAACCAACGTTGAATGTGGTAATTGTGTGGTGTAAAATTCCTACGCTTCATGTAGTAAATTTACATAACCTTGTAAAATTCATCTTGTTTTGATGGAAAATCCCTACGTTGTACGTACACTGTAAAAAATCCGTAATGAAATAACCCACGTATAATGGTAATTTTACAAACTTGTAATTTCACTATACTTAGTGTGGTAAATTTACGTACGCATAACGGTAAATTTTACAAGCTTGTTGTAAATTTACTACATTAAGCGTAGGGAAAGTAATATTACTAACTTTTTGCCAAAGAGAATTACAGTGCGATTGTAAAATTCATCAGGCATTTTTACAGTGTATGTATTCAATAAGTTTTTGAGTCAGAACCAAATTACTATTTGCAAATTGGCAAGAACAATATTAAGATACTATTTGTGAACTTTAATCCCTTCGCTGCAGCTAGAATTTCACAAAAAATGCACAAAATACGGGAAAAAAATTTGCTTATACATATTTTACTGTAACTTAGTGTATAGAGTTTTTTTTTAGGATGCCGATTACGAATCTGAAGTCAGATTTCGAAAATTTAAAATGGCTGATTCAATATTATGGGCAAATTTTCTAAATTCCAATCATTTCGCTTGGCACTTGATACTCGGAGGTTTTCGGGGTTGCTGATTACGAATTTGAAGTCAGATTTCGAAAATTTAAAATGTCGGATTCAATATGTCGGACAAATTTTCTAAATTCCAACTATTTTGCTTGATATTTGTTACTCTGGGGTTTTCGGGACCGCTGATTACGAATTTAACCCATTAACGCCTGAAATGACAATTTTTATACTTCATTTTCAATCAAGTATTTCGTATCAAAATCAAAGTTGAAAACAATTGAGAGGTGCGTATCCTACTGTTTTTGAGGTAGCTCTTCAAGATTCCGAGGTCAAAATTAAGTTTCAGCCATCAGAAATTCCAATATGGCGCCGAATATGACAAAAATTTTCAAAAAATTGGGAATTTTTTATACTTATCAATTTTTTTCGAGCTATTAGAATATTGGAATTTTATTGAAACCTTGCATAATGGTGCATAAAATAGTTGAATTTTAAGAAAAAAATTTAATTTTATACCCTACATCATTCTAACGACCTCAAAATGGCGTCAACAATGAACATTTCTTTGAGAAATTCCTGGACGCTCTAACTCAAAAACTACCAACTTTTAAAAAAAAATGCCCAGAATGAAAAGTTCTTAAAATTCATCAAGCGATATAGTGGAACATTTTTTTTCAACATTTTTTTCAAAATTGTAATTTATTTACAAAAAATTCTGAAAAAAATTTAGTGTATTCTCCGATGAATTCTAAGAGTTATTTGTTCTTTGAAATTTTTTCGAAAAGAAGATTTCGAGGAAATGAATTTCAAATATTATAGTTTAGGATTTTTTCCCCCCAAAAACTATTAACTTTTGGAAAAAATTGCAAACAACAAAAAAACTCGTAGAATTCATAAGTGAATACACCAAATTTTTTTCAGAATTTTTCATAAATAAATTACGATTTTGAATAAAATGTTGAAAAAAAATTTCTCAAAATGTCATCACAAAAATCTGAAAAAATTCCACTATATTTCTCGATTAATTCTAAGAACTTTTCATTCTTAGCATTTTTTTATAACAGCATGTAGTTTTTGAGTTAGAAAATTCAGAAATTTTTCAAAGAAATTTTCATTGTTGACGCCATTTTGAGGTCGTTAAAATGATGTGGGGTATAAAAGTAAAATTTTTTCTGAAAATTCAACAATTTTATGCACCATTATTCCAATAGAATTCCAATATTCTAATAGCTCGAAAAAAATTGATAGGAATAAATAATTCCCAATTTTTTGGAATTTTTTTAAAAGTTCCGCGCCATATTGGAATTTCTGATGGCTGAAACTCAATTTCGACCTCGGAATCTTGAAGAGCGACCTCGAAAACAATAGGATATGTACCTTTCAATTGTTTTCAAATTCGATTTTTATATGAAATTCTTGATTGATAATGAAGTAGAAAAAATGCCATTTCAGGCGTCAATGGGTTAAAGTCAGATTTCGCAAATTTAAAATGTCGGATTCAATATGGCGGATGCCTTAATCAAAATTCAAAGTAATTAGGAATCTTATGTCAGTTTTTGCATGTTCAACATTATGGCAAGTTGTTAGAGCGATAGAAACACTCTTGTCATTATTTATACAATATTTATACTGAATTTTTTCTTTGTACAAAAAAATTCTTCGATTCTTCAGCTACAAATCTATATTTTTAGTTTTTATAGATATTTTACAGAGTTTATTATCTATCCAGACTATCCCGTGTAAATTTCACACTTTTTTTATGTACTCCCGAGCTACTGTTACACGTGGAAAAAAACACTGAGTTCCAGAGTTCAAAATTTTAAAATTTTATTTTAAAAACCAAAAATATTAAACAAAAAAATACAAACAAAAAATTCTAAACAAAAATACAACAAATATATAATAAATATAAAAAGAAGTGGACTTTTACTCGTGGTAAATTGTGTAAGTAGATATTGTAGATCGAAGCTAATGAGGGAAAGCTAACATCATTTTTTGACAAATTTACCCTCAGTATTGTATCCGCCATTTTGAATTTCCAAAATATGTCATCAGATTTGTAATCAGCAACCTCGAAAAACTCTGAGTGCAGCAAGTTTCAGCAAAATGGTTCGATTTTTTGAAAATTTGTCGGCCATATTGTATCCGCCATTTTGAATTTTCAAAATATATCATCAGATTTGTAATTAGCAACCTCGAAATCCCCTGAGTAGCAAGTTTCAATTGATTTCATTAATTTTTAATGCTGAAATTGACCTAATACATAGCTCATGACAAAGATTTTTAAAAAATCGAGAAAACAATTTAAAAAACTTGTATCTCTTTTTTGACATTATGTTTTTGAAAGTGGACAACGGCATGTTGTTCGGTATGCTTTAGACTGTCTAGAAATGGTCGAGTTTATAAATTGGAAACATTATTGACTTTGTTAAACTAATTTATGTCATCACAAAGATTTGCGTTTCTGCCACAGTCAGAGAAAAGTCCTAAATGACAAAGAACTTTGTCATCCATAGCGAAGGAATTAAAATGCTTTTTTAGAAATTCCGATACGATTTTCGTTATCAAGTTATCGAAGTTTTTGTCAGAGAACAATTATTTTCATACATTTAAGTTAATGTGTAATTACATGAAAATAACTAATTGACACTGACTTTCTTGTTAAAAATTGTTCTATACGTCAAGATCTTGAAATATCCTAACCTAAAAGTGCAAAAAAGACATTTTTTGCCCTTTTTCAGTAAGTTTTTGTAGCGGAATAATTTTTTTTCGCAATTTGACAAAAACCAAATTAAAATTTATTCATGAAAAACCTTAGAATATTTTTCCGATGGTTTTCGGATGCGTTTCGAAAAACTGACAAATCAAAAAGCCGGCAGGTTAAAAAACCGACACAAAAAACAGACCATAGACAAGCGGACTATCATCTTTTGAATTGTCGGTTTTTGAATATCGCCTTTTCGATTGTCGGTTTTTTGACCTGTCGGCTTTTTGATTTGTCGGTTTTTCGACCCGCACCTTGGTTTTCGATGTGCTGAATGAAATTTCGATATATTCTAACCTAAAAGTGCAAAATACGAAAATCATAATCGTGCCTTGACAAAAACTTTGATAACTCATTAAAAAAAAATTTTACGGCCTTGTATCGAAAATAACTATTTGGTCCCTTGGGCCATAAAACTCGATTTCTCGGCCCAGGCCGAAAACTTCGGCAGCGAATTATCGCGTCCTACGACAATCGGATCAAAAAATACATTATTGGTCACGGGCGAAATATCGATCTCCGACGAGTGTGATTGTTACCCGCACTTCGCTCGGGCGACAAACACAATCGTCGAAGATCGATAATTACGCCCTTGGCACATAATGTACAAATTTTTGCACTTTTAGGTTAGGATATCTTAACATCTTGACGTGATGGAAGAATTCTGCAGCCAGATTTGGATTCAGCACATTGACAACCTCCAGAAAAAGTGCGATTTCTGGATATAGAGATCATCCTTAGTTTGTTGGCCAGTGTTATTTAAATAAACCTTACCATTTTGACGCTTTAAAATGGAATGAATTTCGTTTGCGGAGAGTGCCCATACATTTTGTGCTTTCAAACTGCTTTTAGCAAAACTTGCAATATCGTTTATTGTATTTTTGCCATGGCTAATTTCAAATGCACCTCCTGGTTTAAGTACACCCCATGCTGGATAATGATTTACATTCAAACTAGTACACAAATCAGCGTAACGTCCACAATTAATTTTTGCTGTTAATATAAATCAATATGGATTAAATTATTTACAAACATTTAATAAATAAAATAAATTACCTAAGTTCACGTCCTTTAACATAGTAGGTAATTGCTTTAATAAAACATCAAAATCAGTAGCATGACCTATGTAGAAACATAGGAGCCATCCGTCGCCTGATTTTGACTTAAGTCGTTGCTTAATAGCCTGTAACCAAGTAATTAATAGTTATAAAAGTGTTATAACCTATCAAACAGAAAGGAATAGCGAGGAATTGAAAAATTAATTTCCTTTTTATTCTATTAATGACGTGATTCAATGGAATTTAGCGGAATATAAAATATTTGTTTCCGTTTCTTTCTAATTCCTTTGAATTCCTGGAAAAATTACATCCAATGGAATTGAAAAGAATACAAACATTTTTTTTTATTCCCTCGAATTTTTATGAATTCCAAAGTATATGCAGTAAAAAAAAGTCTTAAAATTGTTACATATTCCATTCAGCACTGTAAAAGGCATAATTTCAGTCTAAAATTGAGCTAATTTTCTTAAATTAAGACAATATTTGCGCTTAAAGTCTTACTTTTCGACAGCAAAGTTTAATTTTAGTCAAGATTTATGCTTAAAGAAAAATTTGTCAAGCTTGTCACACCTAAGTTAGAGAATTCTTATTTCAGACCTGAATATTGACCAAAAGTAAGTTTCCAAAACTAAGAACAAGGTTTCAAACACAAATATTGATTTAATTTAAGAAAATTAGCACAATTTTAGACTGAAATTAAGCCTTTTACACTGCTGAATTGAATATTTAACAATTTTAAGACTTTTTCTTTACTGTGTAGTACACATTGTACGTTTATTCTGCAGGTCAGGTAAATGAAATAAAAAAATATTGTTCGGCACATCGTAAAATGTTTTTTAAACGAATGTACATACATAAACAAAACTTTTACGCCTTTGCATCGAGCGTCCCAGCAATTGAAATTGTATTGAAATGTATTGACTTGGATTAATTTTTGGCTTTTGAATACGCTATTTGAAATTTTCGAATACATTTGAATGCAAAAATACTTCACTATTATTTTAATACAAAAATATGAATCCAAATGAATTCAAATGAATGCATAAATAATATCGTTGCCGAAACTACTAAAAATACTTGAAAAAGGCAGAAGTCGTGAATCCATCTGAATACAAATGAAGGTTGAAATGATAATTTTTTAATACAATCGAATCCATAAATAATAACAGTTAATTACCGGAATTAATGAATCCATTTGAATACATGACTGAGCAAAATAATGCCTGCTTTAATCCAAATGAATTTAAAATAAATCAATACCAAAATTAAAGTGTGGTGAATTCATTTGAATACAAATTCTTAATGATTCTTCATTTTAATACAAATGAGTCTATACAAAAAAATAACTTCTGCTTTGAAGTGAAAAAATATTAAAATTATATTCATTTTGTAATTATTCATTTCAATTACAAAAAAGTTATTTTCGAAAATAAAAGCCACAAATGACTTTTCATTCAAAATTTGGAATGTTTATTTTAAACCAATTTCCAATTACATTTAGCAGTGCTCTGTCGGAAATGGTACGCTTTATTTAAGCGTTCAATACACAAGAGTCCAAAAAGTGTTGTACACTTAAATGAAATGTATTTGTACACTTATTGGACACCTAACTGACACTTATTTTCAAATTTACGCAATATCTCGTAAACGGTATGAGATACGTGAAATCTGATGAAATTTTGTCATGTGCGATGATTCAGCTGACATACACAATTCAAAAATTTCATAATTTTAGAAATCGAAAATTTCGAAAATTCTCGAATCATGTACAGTGGCTTCGAATCATCGCCCCAAGGTACCCCTGATTTATGTCAATTTCGTCAAATTTCACGTATCTCGTACCGTTTTCAAGATATTGCGTAATTTAGAAAAAAAATTACAATATTTATTTTACCAACAAAAATATCTACATGCATTCGTTCTTTTCAAAAGTCGATAAGCAAATTATTACAAAAATGTAAAATATGGTAATAAATTTAGCAGATTATTTTTATGTACACAATTCATAAATGCTCCACGTTTCAATTATTTGTTAGTTTCGCATCATCTTTTACAGCTAGGAGGTGGTCCAGTGATTACGGCTCGAAGTTGTTGTGCGGGAGACCAGGGTTCGATTTTCGGTCGATGCAAATTTTTTTTTCATTAAATGAATGAACTGGGATGCGTGCATAAATGTGTTTGTTATAAATTTCAGGGACGTACAATTGGGTGGATCTATATAATATTATATGTTAACAGAGTACGTACTGGGTTAGCGTATACGTTTTTAGTCTTGACCAAAACTTTTGCAATTAACTCAATACGTTTAACTTTATTAAAAAATGTGATAAAAAAAAAGTATTTCCAAAAAATGTCCAATCGATTAAAACAAAAATCTTTAAATAGATGAATTACATGATACGTCCCACTAATATACATACATATATATATATAGTCGATCTAGATGTTGTGATCAAAGTTTTACAGTTTAGTGTGTAAATTTATAATTGAGATTAGAAACTTTACTAGTGCGAATGGGAAATTTACAGTGGTAGGGTAAAACTACAACTCGAACTGTGTAAAATTGTAGTAAATTTCATTACGATTTTTTACAATGTGGCCAATTTTGCATCAGGGATTAAAATATTACCATAATCTTTGTTCCGTTATATCCTAAGGAATTTAAAAGAATTAAAATTGTAGTCAATCTCAGTCCAGGAATAGAAAATACAACCCTAACCTTTTGACAAAATTTCAATTCCAGATTTTCGTTACTGAGATTCGATACGCATGCTCATTAATTCTTTTCAATTTCTCTCAATTCCTTGCCATTCTTTTGTTTGCTGGGAAATTAATAGTAATTAACAAGATATACTTACATCAAATTCGTCCCTACTGATATCCTGAGGTTCAGGTAACTGTTCTAAAATTAATTTCACTAGTTCGTCAACTTCTTCAACGTCATCAAAAGAAACAGGTTTGACTAAAATCCCTTCACTTGGAGGTAAGTAAACAACGCCTGTAGTCTCAGAAATTACATCTCTGCACGAATCGACATCACAATTGAATAGTTTGGTGTCAATCATTTCATCCTGTATAGAAATGAATTTTATTAATGAATTATTTATTATAATTACAACAAAATTAATGTATTATTTATATAATGTGTTATTAACTTACAAATATAGCTGCAACTTTTAAACGATCGTCATAATCAAAACAATTTCTGCCAGGTCCACAAGTAAAAATTAATGTTGGACGTTCTATAGAGTTCTTTAATAAAAGTTTCCAATCGTTGCTGCTGATTTCAGAAATTTCAACATCGAGTCTATCCAATACAAAACGCATAATAGGATCGTACTTCTTTTCTCCAGTATATTTAATACTACTTTTTTCATTCTGAAATTTATAAAACATTTTTAAATTTCTGTTATATTATAACTTTAACATCATAAAGATACCAATTTATACCTTTGGATAGTGAAGAATTGTCGGATAAGCCTGTATTCCAAGTTGATGACAAAGCTGCCAGTCGTCTTCGCAATTAACGGCACCGACTCTTATCACTCCTTCGAGATCTTTAGCAACTTTTCTCCATGCGGGAGCCAATGTATGACAATGTCCACACATTGGAGAGTAAAAGTTAATAATCCACATCTTTTCTGAATTTCTTACGCTATCGACTGAAATTATAAGCATGAGAATTAACAATTTTTATCAATATTAACCAGTAAACGAAAACGAATAGAAAGTTAAAAATACAAATTGTAATGAATTCAATTGAATTAAAATGAATTAAAACGCATGAAAATTATTACAGTAGGACCTCTCTTATTCTAATTGTCCAGCCTCTCTTATTCTAATCGTTCCCCCACTAACGCACGAAGAGTAAACGAAAAATATTGTCCACGAATCACAAGCTCGCAAGCAAAGTAAGTGGGGGTAAGGGGAAAATTAGAATAAGTGAGGTCGGCGCCATCTTCAAAAACTTTACTAATTAGAATAAGAGAGTTCCTACTGTAATTGAATCTACTTTTTAATTCATTTTAACTCACTTGAATTCATTTCAATTCGTATTTTTAACTTTCTATTTGTTTTCGTTTACTGGGTAACAGTTAATAATACTCACAGTAATCATTTCTATTTAATGTTACAATCTGTGGATCATCGTCATAAATGCCAAAATTATTTTGATAATAATTGTAGGAATGATAATTGTTCTTTCTATTAGAATTATCTAAGCCTTCTTCTCCGTAAAGATCATACTTCTTTCGCATATCCGGATCTTTTAATACTTCATACGCTGTTGTTAATTTAATAAATTTCTCATGAGCATCTGGGTCATTCTGAAACAGCAATTACAAATTTATAAAATTTAACAAAATGCTAAAAAAAAATGATTTGTCTTTACAGTTTTTTTGTCCGGATGTTCAGTGACAGCCAGTTTCTTGAAAGCACGTCGGATATCTCTTTGGTCAGAACTTCTGTCTACTCCAAGTAACGAATAATAATCCTCTGCCCAGGATAAAGATATTATTGCACAAAATAAAAATAAAATTGAATTGTTCCTGAAAATATTATCAAGATTAATTAAGAAACTTAATTTAGTTCATTAAGTAGCAAAATTACTTACATTGTGCTTATTTTAATTTCCTAATGTGTAAACAAAATTAAAATTCTTTCACTTCGGTGATGTCTAATTAGAACATGTTAGAGTGTTTTCTTATCCTTTGGCTTCATCTGCTCTTAACACCGCCTCCACATACACTTTCAAGTTATATCGGCATTCTCTGCAAGTGTAAACTTAAAAATGCCATATTTGGAGCAATCTCTCATTAAAAAACCTAACCTAAGCTGACCCAACCTAAACTAAAATGCTTTCACTCTTCCGCTCGTCGCGCCAGTTAATTTTGGCCACATCTGCGAGATACACCCTCGGAGACAAATTTATTTTTGCCAGATACGTTTTGTCAGAGATTTCAAAAAATCTTTTTTAATTTTCATAACAATAACGAAAAATAGTAAACATAATAATATACAATCCATGTAAATTCAAAATATCTAATAAGGATTTATTAACAAAAATAATGCATAAAATACAAAAAATCTCTATATGATTTAGTACGAAATAAGTTTTTTTTTTCTTTCCTATTCTTTTAGTCCAGGCAACGAACGGTTTGACCCGGAACAAATTGCAACGGGACCAATTTTTACGTGATAATTACTAAAAAAAAGAGTTAAACAATATATCCAAAATCGCCGAAAATCGAAATGAGGAAAAGCTGTTTTTTTTTATAAAATAGGCCTAATTTTATTTAAAAATGGCTGTAACTTTTTAATGACGCATTATAGCTCAAAATATGTAAAACAAAAGTTGTAGCAAATGAAAAAATCTATAAAAAAAGGTAAGAACGATATTTTTTTCACTATCTGTCGCCATTTTTTAAATAATAGCTTGGAAATTTGCAACTTATTAAAATCGAGTGTGCACTCGATAGTTGTACTTAAAAGATACACTGGTATACATTTGAAATTTTTTGTCAGATTCAAAATGGCCACTGCATTTACAAATTCCTTCTCAAAATTTAACCATTTTTTATCTTGAAAACTATGAACTTTACAGAAAATTTTATAAGAACAATTATGTTCTAGAATAAGTCAAAGAATACCCTCGAATTTTTTCAGAATGTATTGTCACAATTTTTTAATTTTAAAAAATTCGAAAAATCGAAATTTTGAAAAAATTTAAATGAAAAAATCTCTACTAATTTTATGTGACTTATTCCAAATTTCGATTTTCGAATTATTCAAAAATAAAAATTGTGATAATACATTCTGAAAAAATTCGAGGCTATTCTTCGACTTATTCTAGAACATAATTGTTCTTATAAAATTTTCTCTAAAGTCCATATTTTTCAAGAAAAAAATTGGTTTAATTTTGAAAAGGAATTTGTAAATGCAGTGGCCATTTTGAATCTGACATAGAAAATTTCAAATATACACCAGTGTATCTTTTAAGTACAACTATCGATTGCACCCTTGCAATATATTTTAGCTCGCTCAAAGTAAGATATGGTATGGAAAGCTCGATATTTTTGTAAAAAATGCGTCCTAAAAAATCATAGTTTTGTACTATATATGTCAAAATCATCTATAAATTTCAATTTTTTAAAATTTTCTTGCTACCATTCGAAAGAGCGACCTTGAAAATAGTCGAACCTTATAGTTTTTATTTTTTTCGAAATTTATTTCATATTGAAAATAAGCGTTAAAGTAGCAGTAAACTTTTTGTGTATTTGGGCGTTAATGGGTTAAATTATTCGACGATTGGATTAAACAGCTCCGATGCTCGATTTACAAAGTACAAAGACGAACATACATGTGAGTTATGAAATCTTACAAAATCTAATAAGAAATACGAAATTCCATTTTGAATACTTTAGGATTTGTTGGGAAAATAACGTATCTTTGTGTATATAAACCTCTAATACACATACTTATAAATTCTTAACAATTACAAAACATGCGTTACTTTCTGAGCTTCTTCTGAGCTTGAGCTCATAATGATAGGAAGTTCAGAAAAAGCTCACAAGTAACGCGTCAGACCTCTTGAAGAACACATAGCGACATCAGTCTGAACTATATTTTATTTTTCCAGTCTGGGACCAATGGAAATTTTTATTCCACTATTTAAAAAATATCCTCGGAGTTTTCTCAATATCGTCAAAATAATCGGAGAGTATTTGATAATTTATTTTTTATAAACTAAAAAATTGAGAGCATTCACGAACTTTTGGATGGTAGTGTATTTTGCATAAATAATCATTTTGTATTATATTTACTAATTCGTGAATCTTGTTATACTATTAAATTCAAAAATAAATACTGCTACTAAAACCATCTTTTTAATCACAATAAATAAGGAGATAAGTACACACTTTTTTAGCCAAAGTAACTATTTAAGATATAACTAATGTCGACAATAATACAATACTTAAAGTATTTCATAAGAATTAAGAAAGTATTCTTTACGAGTATCCCAGGCTGCAAATGTGCTCTAAAAGAAGTCAGATGTCCCATTTTCTGTAGATTTTCTGAACATGATGTCATTATGAGATCTTTGTGAACTACCGGTGCATAAACCAAAATTATTGAACATTTTTTGTTAAACTTTCTGTTCGACCATTTGATTTTTGGTATAAAATACCTATCGATATTATAAACTGAAATGTGCTCCAAAACGTATCGAATAAAGAATATCGCGTAAGTTTTCGGAGTTTTATAACTGTTCAAGCATACATTTTGCTTTACATAAAAAAAGGTTAACATTTGTTACTGAAGGAGATCGCTGATTACGAAACCAGAATTATAGGTACTATATTAGACTTTTATTTACAAAAATAGAATAAACATTTTCAATTTAGGGATAATCGGGGTTTATCGTCTGGCTTTTATACTGTTTGCTACCGAGTTTTGTAAAATTCACAACCGAATATATCAAATTTTATAAACCACAATAGTAAAAGGATGCAAAAGCCGGACGACAAATCCCGGTTTTCAAATTGACAATTTCCGCAAATAAGTCTCTGAGTGTAGTTTTTCCAAATTCAAAATCGGTGATCGAAGATGGCCGAGAAAATTATAAGTTATCCTGGTGAAAATAAGTACTCGCATGTTTCAGGGGTCGTTGATTACGAATCAAATTTGTAAAATGCAGAGTGACGAATTCCAGATGGAGGGTGGAAATGTAAAAAGCTGTGCGAAAAAATAAATCGTTAGGACAACAAACAAAATAACGGTTCCAACTTGTGAAAGATAATTTTGTCTGGCTTTAAAAATCTTATGTAGGATTCGTATATATAAATTTGTAGGAAATAATCAATTTTACTACATTTTTACTTGGAACAAACGTTGTTTTCGTTGTTCTGGTTTAAATCTTTATGGATGGTTACAAATATTTACCGTAGAGGAAGAAGGCCAGAAATCGTTAATTTTTGCTATAAGTTTGGTCGGTACCATGGGTGCCAAAAATCCACCATTTTAAATTTTCATAATCTGATCCCTGATTCGTGATCAGCGACCTCGGACCCTCAAAGTATTTTGTTTCAACCGGATCAAGTAACTTATTACATTTTGGTCCTACATTTTGAATTTTAAAAATCTTATGTAGGATTCGTATATTTAGTGACCCCGAAAACCTTTAAAGGGGTTCTAAAGTGATCCGCTTTAAGGTAAAAATTGTCATTAAAAAACATAAATTAAAGTTGACTGAATAATATTTTTGAAATTCAGGCTCTACAAAGGCAATTCTAATGACGGTTGCGTTGAAAATACCAAAGACATACCGAAATAAGTGATTTTGATTTATTTCCGAAAATTCTCGGTCAGTTCTCAATGAATGTTTTTAGTATTTTCTAAATTAGAATTGCCTTTACTGAGTCCTAATTTTGAATATTTTATTTAGTCATCTTTAATTTACGTTGTTTAGTAAAATTTCCTACGTTACCGGCGGATCACTTTAGAAATCCCTTAAGAACCCTATTTAAGATCGTTAATGTATCATTTTCCATTCAAGATACACTTTTTGTAAAATAAAAATAATGTATTTTAGCGCATTGTTTAATATTGTAAACAAAATTACCCAAATAGTGACGAACAATAATTAGTTACATTTTCAAAAATGCTGTCGAAGTAAGGAAGCAATGACTAGTAGACAAAATTAATTTTCAATTAACTCAAAAAAGTACAACAAAAAATGAACTACAAAAAAGACGCCCTTTCTGAAAGACACGGTGGTTGAAAGGGTTATCTTATTTATCTATTTATTTGAAATTTGCTCAGAATCAACTGTAAATTACATTATTATGTACATATATAAAAATATATTTTTAATACTTACTTATTCCATCTATATTTATACTTTTCTTTTACTAAGTTGAATACATACTAAACGAGATGTAAACTTTTAAATGAGTTTTCTAAAAGGAAATTATACTTAAATTACCAGTCAATATTGATTTTGTACAAATTAATGAATACACAAGATAAGGAAAATGTAAAGGTTTCCTGCACATGTTATTAAACAATTACTAAAACTTATATTTTAAATACTTACAAGAAACATTAAAAATGTAATGATTATGCTATAATTAATAGTAATATGCATTCGTGAATAATAAAAAAACTAGTTTAAAATAATAATAAATACTTTAAAAGAAATTTGTATTATTTATACAAGTATCCGTTTAGCAAAAATAATAACAAGAAAGTTATAAACTGAAATTGTAAGGGGGATAATCTAATTATTTAGTAACTGGAAACAACTTAATATATGTTCAAGACATGTTATTTTTTTCTTAAAATTGTGTTCAGAAAGTACTTTATGTTTAGATTACCATTATTAACTACTTTGCTTAAATAGTCATGACCCTGTTTTGTAAACAGAAATTCTAAAAAAAGCTTATTAAGTAACAATATTTACTATTGACAATTTTTCAATAAACAGTGGTTAAACATGTTTAATTTCCTAAAAACATAATTCTATGTCATATTTGTTTAAAAAGTTTTCTCTTTAGTTAGTTTGTAACGTTTGCGTATTACACCAATATTTTAGAATTCCTCATTGATAAAAATTCATTACGTATTGAAAATGTTAGTAAATAGTAATTACTTATTAAATAAATATAACTAATTTGAATTCCGAAAGAAATGTATTATGAAAAAAAGGCTCATAAGCGTTTAATAAAACTAATTTTAGGATACCGATCCATTTTAAATATTGTTTTGAAATGAAAAAAATTAATTTTATTGGTATGAATACGTTATAACATATTCTAAAATTAATGAAAAATGTTCTAAAATGCATAAAAAATTGAGTATTAAGTTATTACTAAATTTACTGAATTTACGTAATTTTTATTTAAAGTTGCGTCCTTCGATTATTTCTTATTTTCATATTTTACTCTTTCAAAGATGAATGAAGAAGTCTTATTACCATTTAATATAGATTATTATTAAGTTTCGTTTTCGTCATTCCGGATTATTAGTCAATATTTAATTTTACGAAATATTACACATTTTGGGGATTTACTTCTGCAATAGCGATTAATGTACATATCATTCTTTATCAATTCTATATAAATTTTATATGATTACTGCAACGTCGACCCGACATTCAAATATTTAAAAACGTATTAGAACCTTATTTCGAAAAATTCTTGATCTGCATTGAAACTCACGGATATCTTTTATATCAAGGTAATTTAGTTAATTTATTAGGGTAATTTGACCTTATTTTTTGTATCCAGTGAGAGAAATTGCAGAGGAAATTTTATTATTCTAAGTTGAATTTCAACACTATCGCGTATTTCTTTTAAAATTTCATATTATTTTAGAAAACTCGTAGCGAACTTACAATACAGAATAAAAAAATAGCTGAACAGTATATATATTAAAATAAAGGCAACGGGGCCCTCAATGTTGTTACCAAAGTATACTAGCATTTCTTATATTATTTACCTCAGTAAGAGATTATTTTTAGATTTTGACAATTTTGTACAAATTCAAATCGATAGATCCAATATCGTAAACAGATAAATAAACATTAAATAATATCTTAAAATATTTAATAAAAAATAAATTTGCACTGTAAGAAAAATGTACTGAAAATAAGTTATACTTTTATTGGAAATTATTAGCCCATATCAGGTATGGAGAATTTTCCGTAACATCTTATTGGCAATTTTTCATTCACTTTATTGTACTTTTCTCACATAAAAGTAATTTACCATATAGGTATTGTAATTTTCTGATATGATAATATAGGAAAAATTGAAAAAATTGTTCATATGCGAATTGAAATTTTTATATAGTGCCGTAATGAATTTAACTGGATGTAGGAGTTATTTCTTCGAACTAAAATACAAAAACATGTTGCGTACATTTTCATTGACGTCACCATCTGGAATCTTGTAATTTATTATGAACATTTATCACAAGCGGTCACTCACTTTTTTAAATGTATTCGTTCGGTGATTCAACTAAATGACGGTTTATTTCATTTTAGGATTTGAGCGCCATCTAGAATATGTCGACGAACTTCACATGTCTATACATCATTTCAAACAATTTAAGAATGCAATTGGAATGTTCACTGTCAAAAATGATATTTTTTAAAGAACCTAGCTGAGTTATATAAAAGCGAGATAAAAGCAAAACTTCAGAGGGATAGTTACATCGATTTTAAAGTAAGTGAGATTACATCAAATGATTTAAAGATTCATAATTTTTGTAGGTATTATTTAACATTTATTTTTAATGTGTTAGTTTATTCTAGTTTTTAAAACATTTAGGCGTTGAAATAAGTATATATTTAAATAGTGACAAGTACAACCGATCGATAACTTTAAACAATATGTTTTTAAATGTAATAAACGTGTCTTCAACAATATACAAACTAATTTTGTTCCACTTACCATTATAAGATCGCACTGATTAAATGTTTCATTTGTTAATGAGATAGGTTGAAAATGCATATAGAAACGAACTCATATTTTAATCTTTTTTCGGAAGAATATATTTTGGAGTAATTTACAACTTATTTACATTACGAATAAAAATATTGTTATCAGTACATGTATCTTATCAGAATAAAAAAAGTAAACCAGATGAGGTGAAATTCAATATTTAAATCAATTTTGGAATACTACACTGAAAGAAAGTGTATAACAATTTTCACTATTTTGACTAGGAATTTGATCACAGACCGGAAATCATATTAATTTTTACTATTATTTTAGTAAATTTTCCTATTTTTTATGAAAAAAGTCCTATCTGGATAGGAAAGTTTACTAAAATAATAGTTAAAATTAACATGATTTCAGGTTTGCGCTCGGATTCCTAGTCAAAATAGTAAAAATTGTTATACGATTTCTCTCAGTGTATAATTGCGCCCTAGAACATCTTAGAAATATATTATGATACTAGAAATACAGAAATATTTAATTAAAAAATTGTAAGAAATAACCTGTAACGTTTTCGTAATATTTTAATTTTTATACACTAATGGAAAAAAATAAAAAAAAACTACTGTTCCTGGAGTCGAAGTAAAATTTGGACGTAGCATTTAGCACAAGTGACAGTGCACTTTGTACGCACTTTTTATCATAGAATTCCAGTTCAACGAAAGTGATAAGTCGTAACAAATATGTCTCATTTGCATCGCTACGATTTTGAAGCTTAGGCTTAAGGCAAAGGTGACTACCAGAGATACTTAAAAGTACGGAATATCTTAGTAGAGAATACGGAATGTGCTACACTATCCCCTCCACCCGTCTAACTGGAGTGAAATGAATCCAGTTTGTGTTATCGGTAGAACGTGATTTTCTTGTCTCCGAGTGAAAATTGTTTTATGTGACACTTGAACTACCGCCGAAGTGTTGAAACGTCATTATAAAAAAATAGTTTTTTAGTGCAAAATCAATAGTGAATTTCGAAGTGGATGAGAGTGTGCCGAAGGACCGTTTTTTAAGGTTCATCGGTAACATACGGTGGTGTCCACATTTTGATGAGTCCATGAACAGTAAGTTTCGATATATAGATAGTCGCCACGGATTGGCTCTACCGATCTTTGGACTATATGCTTTCTTAAAGACGAGTTACAGTCGTTTTGAGTATATATATCTTCTTGCTATCTCCTCCGGTGGAACGTCACACTTTTTTATTTTAAACTGGATATAAGAATAACAAAGATTTCGATTTTTATTATTTTGATTTAATACAGAAAAGTTATGTTAATTTATTTCTTAAAAGGCTATATTATCGTGTTATAAAATGTAGCGGTGTATTTTTTATATATTGTACAATTTTCACTGTAACTTTTTATTATAAAGTTAGTGATAATATTTATATAAGAAAATATAACCTACGCATTTACTTTTTACTTCGTTTACGAATGTCCTTGTTTACACTCAAACTTTCAAATTGATGAATATGCTGCATGTTAACGCCATCTGTAAGAAACACGTCTCATGCAGAGTTACCGAATTTTTTGAGAGTTTTAATAGAAACTAGTCGGTAGGAAAATAAAAGATATCTTATTAGTTACGAGAAGAACAAAAATATGGTTGAACAACTTTAAATGATTGCAATAATATACTTATTTTTAAATGTTACTGTATACTAGATATTATTTCAGTTATTCGTCTATAAATATAAGTACATAATAATCACAATAATAATAAAAAAGAAATAAAACAAACCAAGTGTTAATCTATTGATAAACTTATATAGATATATAAAATTGATAACATAATTATGTTTTAGGTAATTAAATAAAAATGAGTGTTTTACTGAGGAGACTAGTCAATTGCTCAACCACAATGGTTGGATCAGCTGTAAGTAACATTTCTTATTTATATTGTTTGGTGTTTCTTATCAAACTGCCTCGGAAAAATATGTTTACTGTTTTCAGATGAAGCAATCTACTAAGGCCATTAATGAACCACAGTTTTTAGGAGTTAAGAATGACTTTACTGACGTAATGAAATTCGTCAACAGTGAATCGTACAGACCAATACCGATATACACGGTTCTGAAACCAAATCTTGATCCAAAAGAAATTAATTTAAAGGTTTTTAATATACTTTTTTAGCAAGTAAATAGGTAAATAAATGGGTAAACTTGGTAAATAATTAATCTTGTTTACAGTCGCATATTTTCAAACATGGCTGTCAATAAAATGCATCCATTTTTAATTACAAAAATACTTTACGGCAAACAATATTCTAAAGATTAATAGGTGTCAAAATTTATCATTAAAATTAAATTATCAATTATATCAATTAAAACGATGTAAAAATCGAGTAATTAAAAAAAGCCTCTTGAGGTTTTAAAAATTTCCATTAATAACGTTTAAAAAAATTATGTTATAATACAATACATACTCATGAATATCAGAGTCAAAAATTGTTTTACTTCTTTTGCATCACAAAAATTTATATTAGATTTTGAGGCCGGGGAACAAAGTTCCGAAAATCAATACACCGAAAGGCCAACATTTCGATATAGAAAATGGCTCCAGAGTGATTTTCTTTACTTTGTCTTTGAAAATTTGACAAAAAGAAAGCCAATTAAAATGCCTTGTACTCGCTATTTACAATATAATATCGAAATTTTAACTTTTCGGGGATTTTCGTAACTTCTGTTCCCCGGCTGATT
The DNA here is from genome assembly GCA_030407085.1 of Trichopria drosophilae. Taxonomy (NCBI): domain Eukaryota; kingdom Metazoa; phylum Arthropoda; class Insecta; order Hymenoptera; family Diapriidae; genus Trichopria; species Trichopria drosophilae. Next base: position 162,854,542 of record CM059582.1, on the reverse strand, counting down.
TTGATATCTTGAAAGTTTATTTTTCTTCTTTCTAATATTGGACAGTGGGCAAATACCATACAATCATTTTGATTATTTATTTCATTTTTTTAATTTTATTTGGGATTTCGATTATTTTTTGATGTTACCTAAAAACGTTGAACATCAAAATTCTGATTACGTGGTAAAAAATACTTACTAATGTGGTGTCCACAACAAGAACACTTTTTTGTACCTGTGATATCACACCAAATTACTATTAATATTTGAGAAAATATTCTCATCCATCGCAATTTGACAAAAATTTAAAGTCATCAAAAACATATTTAGGAAACAGCTTATCGCGAGTATAGGAAGTAAGTAGACGTTTGCATGAACAGTTTGCCATATATTTGAAATTCTATTCTGGTAATATCCGGAAAGAAGTATATTCTCTTTGCGGGAATTTCAGTAGATATACATTTCTTTTAGTCCAAAATAACAAATTTTTACAGTTATGATTAGATGCAATTATATGGAGAAACAAATTGTAGCTTGTATGTTGACATTTTATTTCCAGCCTATTGCTGATTATATTTCGTGCAATTAATTATTATCTGTCATTTAATTTTTGATAGACCATAGTACTAGTTTAGAAATAAAAGCTTTTAAAATGATTGAAACCATTTTGACTTGGACCATGCAATATAAATGAAAAATTGAAACTTAGGGGGCCGATTAATATCTTCTTAGTTCGCCATTGCCAAAATTTCGGAAATAAAAAATTTAACTATATCGAATAGAGAGGATCTTTTGGAATCAATTTCAAAATCGAACTCAATAGTTTCGACCTAAATTTGAATCTTAGTAAAATGTCAACTAATTGTTGAAGGACTTCCTGTTATATATGAAATTTTACAAATAGTCGTAGTCTATATTTGTTATGGTTTCTTTGGACTCTATTCGTGACTATAATTAAGTGAACAATGAACCTCTCAGGTTTATCATATGAAACGTTATGCAGTTTAACTTTACAGTATCTTACACCAATTTTCACGATGAAGGTATAACATGAAAATAGTTATTAGTTTAACATGGCAATTGTCAAAAAGAATTATTAACAATCATTTTTATATTCCTCCTATGTTGAATAAGGTATGCGTAATATTTTCAACTAAATGGGAATGTTAGATACATGTTTTAGTCAATTAGTTCTCGCGAAACAAGAAAAATAAAGTTTGTTCAACGTCCTGGTTATTGTTAATCGCGATTTTTCTTGAAAGTAAATCCTGCACTGTCTTTAAGCACATGTTTCCGAATCTATTTTAAGTGTATAGGCATATGCGGAACATTTTTAGCACTCTCATATATCTGGGCGACATATCCCCGAATTGCAAACGTTCCGGCGAAATTTAAAGAATTATTATACCAATAATGTTATCCATAGACTAGTTTTACAGTCGTGTTTTTAAAATGCCCTGCTTATTTTAATTTCAATTCTGTAACATTTCAGTAAAACTCACTTTAATCTATAAATATATTAACGAGCTTCAAGCATATGATTTGCAAATACTACCCTAGTATTTATTTATTTAATTTGATTATATTTTATTCTGTAAAAACCTGAACAAACAAATTTCTAAATATTTTTATTATTCTAAAATAAAACTGTGGCCATACAAATGTTGTTACTATTACAGTTTGAAGAAGCAAATCTCGAAAACTTGTTGGTTTGTCATGTTAGTTATAACATTTCATTAAGACACTTACAAAACAATAATTATAGTAATGTATATCGTTTTAAACAGCACTACATTTAGTATTGCCAATTTTTAATTTGGTTTTCGGTATTAATTTTCTAAACGATAATTGTTGTTTCTTAATGTATTTATTTATTTATTTTAATAATTACAGCTTGACAAAGAAACATTACTCAAAATGTACAAAGATATGGCGTCTGTTAGTATCATGGACAAAATTCTATATGAATCTCAACGACAAGGACGTATTTCTTTTTATATGACGAATTCCGGAGAAGAAGCTGTACAAATTGGATCTGCATGTGCACTGCAGCCGAATGACGTCATTTACGCACAATATAGAGAGGCTGGTAAAATTTTGATTTAATACATGACTAGTATCCCATACATTATTTACAAAAATGTATTTAATATTATTTTTATTTTATATTTTCTGAAATAATTGTATATAACAAATAAATAATATAAGGTAGAAAAGCATTAAAGCAAATGTATGCGGGATAGTTTAAAACATTTTAAAACAGTTTAATTGTAATTTCAAGATTAATAAACTATACCTCGTCCATATCGTTAGAAAGCAAATGTGGTCTTATTAACATAATCTAACAATTTAAACTTTTTTTCAATATTTCTAATGCATATAATTTGGTGCATTCAAAAAGTGCACCAACACTATTTTTGGGTAAACTGAGATACTCATAAATTCTTTCTTTTAAAGTCCAGATATATAAATTGGTACATATTAAAAGTGTTAATGTTTTAGTCCTGGAGTTAGATCCCTTTTTGCATAAGTTGGTTATTTCATTTTATCATAAAAAGTATTTGAGAATCTCATGTTTGAATATGAATATTACGTTTTGTATGCTCTATGTACTAATAGTATTTTGCCCTTATATTTAATAAAGTACAGCTTTATTTATATTATTCGATGAGGGTTTATATTAATTTCTGTACGTAATTATCAACTGATGAAACTTACCCTAGTGGTCATATTCCAATAAAATAAAGCAAAAATTGAAGATCCAAAATAGTTGCAAGAGTACATACTCGTTAAATATATCCATTTCGATCATTCCTGATCGAATGGCCTACAGTCACAAATGAGACAGAAGGGAATAATTTAAATATTAAAACCCCCTAAAATGTAATTTATACATTGTATTGTATTTTTTAATATAAATTGGTTAGAATTATATCGGGACATGTTATTTTTATTTTGAATTACTCAAATAGGCATTAAGTCCATTGCTAATTAGTACAATTATTTGAAACAGGGTTTATCATTGAGCATAATACCATGCATGTATTATTTTAAATGCATAAAAGTAACATTTAGGCTGAATAATATTTCTGTATTTATTTTGTATGAAAAGTAAATCAGTTTTATGCGTTTTCCCAAAAATGATTTCTACTGTATCACTTAGGTGTATTTAGCCATTTTTACAATTGACTTTACTTGCTTAATAAACACTTGTACCCAACAGAAAATAAGTTATATCCAAAACGGTTTATATTTTCTTTATTCGATAAGTCATGATGATAGTAGTTTTGTTTTATATTCCTGCAAATTAATATTCAGATGAAATGTAGCAAGAGTGGTACCTAGACTAAAAAATATCCATAGTAAATTTAAAAACTTTTTAACTTTTCTCTGCAGTTCAATACGTTCTTATCTACGATATATTATTAAAATAATGACGAATGTAGTTAATGAAATGAATTGTGAAGTTTGTTTGCGAACACGAAAAAATGATATAATAACCTTTGGGTAAAATTACTAAACACCCGGCTGTATAAAAGTAGTTGAATAGATCCAATCGATTTTATTTCAGTGTAAAGTATTTAGATTTTTAACTGGTATGTTACAACAGGTGTCTTATTATCGAGGGGCTTCAAGTTTTCGCAATTTATGGATCAGTGCTACGGAAATTGTGACGATAATGGAAAAGGAAGACAAATGCCTGTTCATTATGGATGTAAAGAATTAAATTTTATTACAATATCGTCTCCTTTAACGACGCAGCTGCCACAAGGTAATTTACGTAACATTTTTACACGAGTTATACATCATCAAATTAGTACCCATAAAATTTGATTTAATCATATATTTTCGATCATAAGTGCTCATTACTCTGTCAAATCTTTTCCTTCATAACCGTAACAAAATTATTTACGTTACGAATATGAAGGGTGCACAACTTTGATGTTAAATATTTTGAACATTGAACGTTTGGAGGATGATTTTCTAAAGATTTTTCTTTATTTCGACATCCTTTTAAATATTTTAATCTTGTTGGAAACATTTCAGTCTCTATTTTCCTATTTTCTTATTTTTAGATGTGTCTTTAAGTATGTAATTAGTTTGTGTGGACAAATAAGTCTGATTTTAATTTAAAAAACATGCCAAAACATTTTAAAATAAAATCACAGATTTGCCCTTCACTATGCAATGATTATTCTTCAACGACTTCGTTTATTGACGCTGTTCAGTGTTTAATTGTTAAATTTGTAAATTCATAGGTGGATATTTATTCGAATAATCAAAATCAAATATTTGTATGATTTACGGAAATAATTTCTTAAAATAAGCAGATAATATAAGCCAAATTTTAATTTTTACATCCGCCATATTGGATCCGCCCTTTTGAATTTTTGAAAAATAATACCGGATTCGTAATCAGCTACCTCAAAAATCGTTGATTTTAGATTTCATGGAAATTGTTTTAAAAAAACCTGCATCGTCAGTACCAAACATTTTTTGTCTGCAACATTAAGAGTGTTCCCGCCGACTCAATTTTTATTGAAATTGAAGGCATGACGGTGC